>JAOTOM010000856.1:0-48739 GCA_034440615.1 Ashinkailepas kermadecensis | reverse complement strand
TCAAAGCGGCACACGGGTGTATGAACCACTCAAAGCGGCACACGGGTGTATGAAACACTCAAAGCGGCACACGGTGTATGAACACTCAAAGCGGCACACGGGTGTATGAACACTCAAAGCGGCACACGGGTGTATGAACACCAAAGCGGCACACGGGTGTATGAACACCCAAAAAGCGGCACACGGGTGTATGAACACTCAAAGCGGCACACGGGTGTATGAACACCAAAGCGGCACACGGGTGTATGAACACTCAAAGTGGCACACGGGCGTATGAACACCAAAGCGGCACACGGTGTATGAACACTCAAAGCGGCACACGGGTGTATGAACACCAAAGCGGCACACGGCGTATGAACACTAAAGCGGCACACGGTGTATGAACACTCAAAGCGGCACACGGGTGTATGAACACTCAAAGCGGCACACGGGTGTATGAACACTAAAGCGGCACACGGGTGTATGCTGAACACTCAAAGCGGCACGGCGTATGAACACCCAAAGCGGCACACGGGTGTATGAACACCTCAAAGCGGCACACGGGTGTATGAACACCAAAGCGGCACACGGGTGTATGAACACTCAAAGCGCACACGGGTGTATGAACACTGTGCGGCACACGGGTGTATGAACACTCAAAGCGGCACACGGGTGTATGAACACTCAAAGCGGCACACGGTATGAACACTCAAAGCGGCACACGGTGTATGAACACTTAAAGCGGCACACGGGTGTATGAACACTCAAAGCGGCACACGGGTGTATGAACACTCAAAGTGGCACACGGGTGTATGAACACTCAGCGGCACACGGGTGTATGAACACTCAAAGCGGCACACGGGTGTATGAACACTCAAAGCGGCACACGGGTGTATGAACACTCAAAGCGGCACACGGGTGTATGAACAGCTCAAAGGGGTATGAACACTAAAAAGGCACACGGGTGTATGAACACTCAAAGCGGCACACGGGTGTATGAACACTCAAAGCGGCACACGGGTGTATGAACACTCAAAGCGGCACACGGATGTATGAACACTCAAAGCGGCACACGGGTGTATGAATACCAAAGCGGCACACGGGTGTATGAACACTCAAAGCGGCACACGGGTGTATGAACACTCAAAAAGAAAATAGACGGAAACACAAAGCGGCACACGGGTGTATGAACACTCAAAGCGGCACACGGGTGTATGAACACTCAAAGCGGGAGGGCACACGGGTGTATGAACACTCAAAGCGGCACACGGGTGTGATGAACACTCAAAGCGGCACACGGGTGTATGAACACTCAAAGCGGCACACGGGTGTATGAACAGGAGAAAAGGGAACTCAAAGCGGCAAAACAAAAACAAAAACAAAAAACAACGAACAACGAACAAACACGAACAAAAAAACGAACAAAAACACACGGGTGTATGAACACTCAAAGCGGCACACGGGTGTATGAGACACTGCGGAAACAAACGGAACAAGGAACAAAGAGAACACAAAGCGGCACACGGAGAAAAGGGTGTATGAACACTCAAAAAGAACGGCACACGGGTGTATGAACACTCAAAGCGGCACACGGGTGTATGAACACTCAAAGCGGCACACGGGTGTATGAACACTCAAAGCGGCACACGGGTGTATGAACACCTCAAAGCGGCACACGGGTGTATGAACACTCAAAGCGGCACACGGGTGTATGAACACTCAAAGCGGCACACGGGTGTATGAACACTCAAAGCGGCACACGGGTGTATGAACACTCAAAGCGGCACACGGGTGTATGAACACTCAAAGCGGCACACGGGTGTATGAACACTCAAAGCGGCACACGGAACCAAGGGGGGGAAAAAAAGCCTTTTGGGTGTATGAACACTCAAAGCGGCACACGGGTGTATAAATCAAAGCGCTTTAAGGTCTATGAACACTCAAAGAGCACACGGAGGTGTAGAACACTCAAAGCGGCACACGGGTGTATGAACACTCAAAGCGGCACACGGGTGTATGAACACTCAAAGCGGCACACGGGTGTATGAACACTCAAAGCGGCACACGGGTGTATGAACACTCAAAGCGGCACACGGGTGTATGAACAAAAAAAAAAAAAAAAAAAAACTCAAAGCGGCACACGGGTGTATGAACACTCAAAGCGGCACACGGGTGTATGAACACTCAAAGCGGCACACGGGTGTATGAACACTCAAAGCGGCACACGGGTGTATGAACACTCAAAGCGGCACACGGGTGTATGAACACTCAAAGCGGCACACGGGTGTATGAACACTCAAAGCGGCACACGGGTGTATGAACACTCAAAGCGGCACACGGGTGTATGAACACTCAAAGCGGCACACGGGTGTATGAACACTCAAAGCGGCACACGGGTGTATGAACACTCAAAGCGGCACACGGGTGTATGAACACTCAAAGCGGCACACGGGTGTATGAACACTCAAAGCGGCACACGGGTGTATGAACACTCAAAGCGGCACACGGGTGTATGAACACTCAAAGCGGCACACAGAAGGGGTGTATGAACACTCAAAGCGGCACACGGGTGTATGAACACTCAAAGCGGCACACGGGTGTATGAACACTCAAAGCGGCACACGGGTGTATGAACACTCAAAGCGGCACACGGGTGTATGAACACTCAAAGCGGCACACGGTGTATGTGTATGAACACTCAAAGCGGCACACGGGGTGTATGAACACTCAAAGCGGCACACGGGTGTATGAACACTCAAAGCGGCACACGGGTGTATGAACACTCAAAGCGGCACACGGGTGTATGAACACTCAAAGCGGCACACGGGTGTATGAACACTCAAAGCGGCACACGGGTGTATGAACACTCAAAGCGGCACACGGGTGTATGAACACTCAAAGCGGCACACGGGTGTATGAACACTCAAAGCGGCACACGGGTGTATGAACACTCAAAGCGGCACACGGGTGTATGAACACTCAAAGCGGCACACGGGTGTATGAACACTCAAAGCGGCACACGGGTGTATGAACACTCAAAGCGGCACACGGGTGTATGAACACTCAAAGCGGCACACGGGTGTATGAACACTCAAAGCGGCACACGGGTGTATGAACACTCAAAGCGGCACACGGGTGTATGAACACTCAAAGCGGCACACGGGTGTATGAACACTCAAAGCGGCACACGGGTGTATGAACACTCAAAGCGGCACACGGGTGTATGAACACTCAAAGCGGCACACGGGTGTATGAACCAAAGCGGCACAACACGGGTGTATGAACACTCAAAGCGGCACACGGGTGTATGAACACTCAAAGCGGCACACGGGTGTATGAACACTCAAAGCGGCACACGGGTGTATGAACACTCAAAGCGGCACACGGGTGTATGAACACTCAAAGCGGCACACGGGTGTATGAACACTCAAAGCGGCACACGGGTGTATGAACACTCAAAGCGGCACACGGGTGTATGAACACTCAAAGCGGCACACGGGTGTATGAACACTCAAAGCGGCACACGGGTGTATGAACACTCAAAGCGGCACACGGGTGTATGAACACTCAAAGCGGCACACGGGTGTATGAACACTCAAAGCGGCACACGGGTGTATGAACACTCAAAGCGGCACACGGGTGTATGAACACTCAAAGCGGCACACGGGTGTATGAACACTCAAAGCGGCACACGGGTGTATGAACACTCAAAGCGGCACACGGGTGTATGAACACTCAAAGCGGCACACGGGTGTATGAACACTCAAAGCGGCACACGGGTGTATGAACACTCAAAGCGGCACACGGGTGTATGAACACTCAAAGCGGCACACGGGTGTATGAACACTCAAAGCGGCACACGGGTGTATGAACACTCAAAGCGGCACACGGGTGTATGAACACTCAAAGCGGCACACGGGGTATAGACCTCAAAGCACACGGGTGTATGAACACTCAAAGCGGCACACGGGTGTATGAACACTCAAAGCGGCACACGGGTGTATGAACACTCAAAGCGGCACACGGGTGTATGAACACTCAAAGCGGCACACGGGTGTATGAACACTCAAAGCGGCACACGGGTGTATGAACACTCAAAGCAATACGCCGATGGGTCCAGGGTAGGAAAACTGGGCATTACTTGATGCGATGTCCGAAGAACAAAAGTATCCGGATATTCCCCGCTTGTACGCTATCACCCGGCCGAACTTCTGACCCACGCAACCAGGGGTCCGCGTGGAGATCAGCAAAGGTCATTTGGTTAACCAGGTCACAAAGCGAGAAAAGAGCAGTTGTCTCCATTCGTCCTCATAACTCAAATTTCGAACAGCCCGGTATTTCCGGCGCTGCTTTTTACTAATGTTCAAGGAGCTTCGACTTCAACCGCGCTGTCAACGCTTGCCCTCGCTCATCCAGCACATCTAGAGGCGCCTTACAGGCGCCTTATACTGCTATACTGCACATCTAGAGGTGCCTTATACTGCTATGTCGTATATGCGCACCTGAATGGCTTCAATAAAACTGCAGTTTGTGTGCTTTCATAGGTGGTGCGCTCCACGACAGTCGAGCAAAAATGTTTCAAATTTTACACCCACTAAATTTGTATTTGGACCAAAATCGGTGTACAGGGTAGTCTTGTGCTTTGAATACGCCTGAACAAGCTTTAGCCCGATCCGACTAACGGTTTCGGGGTTATAGCCTACGGCAGTATTTTGGGGTCACACAACAAGGGTGTCTTTGGCGATAGATATCTCATCGATAATGAGGAGAAAGTGTGACATATTATGCATCTTTGAGAAGAAAAATGATTGAAGAGAACACATCCGTGATAAAATATCAATATTGTTCACGTTTGACCTCGTGACCCCATGACCTCGTGACCTTCCGTGACCCCTGGCCCATTGAAATTGATGAAATTGATGGCAAAAATACAAACGGGCGTGATTTGTCTGCCATATTTAAAAAATAGTTTTGCTTTTACATATCCAATATACGCGTCCATTCTCCATGGTTTCTATGATTTTCTGATTTTCGGAACGGACGGATTTCGAGTAAGTTTCTCCCATTGGAAAACTACGGGGATCGAGCAATGAGATAAAGAAGGGTGATATAAAAATGTTTGCTGAACAAAAAATATTTTAAACTTATTCATGTAAGTCTTATAGTTTCCCTTAATAAACTTCACAAAGTGCAAGGTCACCCATTACCGATAGGTTGGTTATTGGAGTTTATGGGCATATCGACTGCGTCGGTCTGCCCATATCATCGTTAGCCAAACAATGGCATATGCACGAAGGTCACTCGATGAGACAGCTGCATGTGAAGGGATCGATGTACGTGTGTCATCATGCCGTGCTACGATCCTCATTTTGTCAGGTGTAAAAGCGAGTTAATGAGGGGTATAAATCATACAAATATTGATTTCTGATAGGAAACCGAAGAGCCGTCTGGATTGAAAAATTGATGACTCATTCCCTAATACTTCCCTAAGAGAGAAAGAGAGAGAGAGAGAGAGAGAGAGAGAGAGAGAGAGAGAGAGAGAGAGAGAGAGAGAGAGAGAGAGAGAGAGAGAGAGAGAGAGAGGGGGGGGATGCGTCCAGAGAGACGCCTTCGCTCATGGGTAAGTCGGCTGCAGGTAATCAGTAGGTGCCGCACCGACAGTGCAGCATGGCACCTTGGACACAGCGGACTGCTACCGCCGGTCAGAAGGTATTACCGATAGGTCATCCATAGGTTTATCTACGTGTGACGACGTAATTTTACTTCGGAATATCTGGTGGTCTGGTAATGGAAACATCTGGTCATGCTGTCCTCACAAATAGAAGTACAATTATTTCTTCATTCTACCTGTAGGCATCATTTGCAATGACGTACAGTCGAATCCCTACCGTAATGCAAACACATGCGTTTTTCTTACGACATACATAACGTGTCCCAGAAAATATGAACATTTTCACAAGCTTCTTGTGGTTTCATTGTTCACGTTTTGGGCGCTCTCCGCATATTGTACATTATTGCACATTTCTGCACTGCACTAAGCAGTGCACAATCGAACAACGATGGGATAGAATAACGAAATAAACATCAGATGGTGAAAACTTGTTTTTTCAACTTACACATTTCTGGATCTCCAATGCAGCTCTTGTAGCTTCCTTAACAAGGGTTGGACATTTTATAATCACCATAGTGTCGTAGCCTATTTCCGTTCAGCGGCGTAATTTTACTTCAGAACATCTGGTATTTACTTTCTACACGTACTGAATGCCATCAAACATGACAACGATGCAGTCTGACCATATTCGACCATGCTAACATCACAACAAGAAGCACAATTATGCTCCACCTCTGGTAATGTGAGGATGCTCACGTTTTCAATGTGGCTTACCGATACTTCAGCAACAATTTTTCGCTATTCGCTGTGTATGGCAACGAGAAGAATCGACAGTGACTATCACAATTTGTTTTCTTCTCTTTATTAATGATATTACACATCGACAGTCTTTCAGTTGCGACACAATAGCACACAGTACACAGTACATAACATCACGGTAGTAGTACACGCAAGTTATTTATCTTCCCATACGTTCACATTTGCGTGGTCGCCACTACTCATCTCATTCAGTCCACGTTCCATCATATCTCTATTATTCTCGCATCTATTGCAAGATCATTCATCTCAAATATACCAGCAGATCCAGGCCCTACTAAATCTAGCCCAGATGAAACCAACTCATCCTAGCGCTTTTCCAATTGATATTGACAGCTGGTACCCAGGATCGCCAGGAGTGATCCTGTGAAACCCCGCATCACAATAACCGCATCAGACTGCCCCATGTGCGGTGGAACTGTTTCAGCTTTCTCGCCTTCGTTGCAATGCATTCATCAACTTTATATTGGTTGAAAAGCCTCGATTTAAACTCTACAAACGTCATATCTCCGATCCCATTCAGCTTCTTATTCAAAACATATTGCTTTGCAAGAAGTACGACATAGTTGACAAACTCAGGAGCATCGAAACTTCCAAACAGTAAATGTTCCGGGAAATATCTCAGTCGGTTTATGCTCAATCTACCCAGCCTGGCTATCAACTGCCGCCAAAATGGCCCTACTGACCGACATCTCAGAAAAAGGTGACTTATGCTGTCTTGTTCGGGACAGAACTTACATTGCGGTGAATTGACTATTTTTTTATCATACAAAAACTTTTGTGTAGGTATGTATCTGTTCAGTATTCGGTACTGCAGCGTCTGAAGCTTAGTCGACACACAGCATTTATAAGGAATATTATAAATCTGGACCCATTGTCTTTCATTGAAAATGAGGCGTTCCTCAGCCCATTTTGTCTGGAATGAACGCTCATTTCAATGAAAAGACAATGGGTCCAGATTAATCTTCCTTATAAATGTGGACCCATTGTCTTTCATTGAAAATGAGGCGTTCCTCAGCCCATTTGCTCTGGCAACGAGGCTTCACGGCCTTTGGGAGCTAGATCCTATAAAAGTGCTTGGCTGTGATCTTCTCGAGAGCAACTATATTACCGTCGGACGTTCTGAGACCAATCTCCACTTCCCGTATTTCTGGCGTAAAATCGAATTGCCTACTCTGCCGCACTAGCCTTTTCCAGTTTTGCGGAATTGCGTGCAGCAGGCATTGATATTCAAACTGAGAGATTTGGACCCCCAGTAAATTTTGTTGCAACGCAGCATAGTCAATAAATGCGCCATTTCGCACCAGATCACCCACGTATATGATTCCTTTTAAATAAAGATTAGCAGAAAAGACCGGCGTATAGTCCCCTTTAATATGGCGGTTGTACCAAAGGCTCTGGCAGAGAACGGCTTGCGGCATGTTCAACGCCTGATCGTTAGTTTTCATATGGACGTATTCCCGGAAGAGGCATACGTAAAATTCTGGAATTCCTAGCTTGAGCAAATGATCAGTGTCGAGTTCGGTTCGTAGCATGTCATGGAGTCTGAAAGCTCCCAGTTTCGCTTATAGCAGTGCTCTCCATAACGCGCTAGTGCTATATATCATATTTCGGAGCTATGTTAGTCTAAGACTAGTAAAAAAAAGACTCGAGGTGCAAAGCACCCAAACCACCTAAACTAACTGGCTGACACAACACAGCTTTTTTTTACTTTAGGCGGCCTGTTTCTCCACAGGAAACCTGTAAGCTCCTTGTCAATGATACGGATGCTATCTGTCGGAATGAGTGTCGCTGCCGCCAAGTACGAGAACTGCGAGGCTAACAATGCTTTAGTGAGCGTAATTCTACTTTTTAAACTGAGGTCTCGCTCCTTCCACATATTTATGATATTCCGCATTCGTCGATTGCGTGGAACAAGGTTGTCCTCCAGACAATCCCGTGTTGTGGAGAAAACCAAGCCTAAATATTTAAAATCTTGCTTAGGTTCAATGTTGCATATTGAATCTAGACACATCCGATCACGGCCCAGCCAAACAAATTCACTCTTAGAGACGTTCAGCTGCAAGCCCGAAATATATCGAACATCGCGCAATAATGTTAACGTTTTGGCAGCAGATTCCTCGTTCCGCACAAACAGCGTTGTGTCGTCCGCATACTGCGATATTTTAACTTTTACTCCGTTCAAGCAGATTCAAGCTATATCTGCGGACTCACGAAGCCTACAGGCGAATGTCTCTACAGCCAGCACGAACAATAATCCTGAAATAGGACATCCCTGCCTTACATCTATCACACTATCACATTGTGACTATCACAATTGGTTGTAGCGTTTATGTACGCCTAAAAATCACCACGTCCTATTTCCACCAGGCGTTTTCGAAAACCGATTCGTACACTGCTCCGGCTCTGCCAAGCCTGCTATGGCTTCCTTCCCCATGTCAACCCCTCTGTTGTCCGCCGGCATCAACGCCGGCGCCATTATCTCCCTCGGAACCGCCACCAGGCTGGAGAGTATTGAGCTATGTACGTATGGGGAGTACGGATATATGTACGGAGTACGGATGGGGTGGAAGGGATGACATACGTGAGGCGAACACCTCAGCTTTAATGTGCCTTTAACAGATAGTCATCAGCAGTCCACAGAGACGCAATGCATTTTCTTCAGCACAAAATGATAAACCTGCCTAACACTTGATCGCTGACACAACGTGATCCTCATGTTTGTTATAGGTACATACCTACCTACCGTGCCAGATGCAATATGTAGGTAATATAACCGATTCAATAGGGTCGGGTTGCGTTATTTCCATGCTTGATGTTATACAATGCATATCGGTTATTCCGAAGTACAATTGCGTCGCTACGCGTAAGTAAACCCACGGGTGACCAATCGGTAACTAGTGACCTTGAATCTCATGATGGTTTTTAAGGGAAACTATAAGATCTACGTTAAAAAGGTAGGAACGCTTTTCTCTTAGAAAAACGTTTTCCAATAATATGTCTGTATGTCATTGTTCTACCTCATGTAGCTTTCCAATGGAAGAAAGCTTACACGAAGTCCGTCCCACCCAGAAAACGCAAAATCGCAAAAAGTCATGAAGAGCGGACGCCCATATCGGATATTTATAAGAAGAACGCTTTTGTATTTTTTGCTTGGTTAGCGATATCATGCCCACTTATATTTCCGCCTTCAACTTTGTCAATTTCGACGGACGGGTCACGGGAGGTCACGAGGTGACGATGTCAAATGTAGGAAATACGGATATTTTATTTCGGGAATGTTTCAGTTGTTTCTTTCCCTTCTCAAATTTATATGATTTGCGATTCTTTCCGCTTATTGTTGACAATATGTCCATCGTCAAACCAACCCATGTTATTTGACTTAAAATAATGCCGGAGGCTATAACTCAAAAACTGTTGGCCGAATCTGTCTGAAATATGCTCAGCTGTATTCAGAGCCAAAGATTAGTGAGCAAATTTTGGTGCAAATTGAAAGCAAATTGCAAATTGAGAACATTTTAGTCTCAATCAAAAATTATGGGGTGAAGTACACTGGTTGATCTGTCGTGGAACGTACCAGCTGTGAGCTGCGTCGCACACCGAAAACGTTGTCGTTGGCATAACTGGGATGTGTTACTTTTTCCATTTTACAAGGAACATGTAATAACTTCATTATATTTGAAGGCAATTTGATGAATGCGCAAGCATAGCATTGTACAAATGATAGCATATGGGTACGTCATTAAGAAAGGTGAAGCGCAATGACATACCACTCAGAGTTCTTTTATGTTATTTTCACATCATGCAAGCGTGTATTTACATCCACTACATACACGCAGATGCTTCAGCTCGAATGTGCTTCTGAGTTGATATTATTGCACGGGTCCGCTAGTGGGCGCAATATATATCTATATATACACACACACACACACACACATATATATATATATATATATATATATATATATATATATATATATATATATATATATATATATATATATATATATGTATATATATATATATATATATATTATATACATATATATATATATATGTATGTGTGTGCATGTGTGTGTATATATAGCCAGGGCAGCTGAAGCGTGCAGAAATCCCAACTCCACACACACGAGCCAGCTAGTGCAGTTTCCGATGCCCGGTCAGCAGTTGGTGCACACCGCGGTGTCCGGCCCGCCAGGTCCGGTGGGCCGGGCGCTGTTCCAGTGGCACGGAGTGGGGCCCAACCCTCGGGGCGTGCTGACAGAAGCCCCGGTCAGTTCAAAGGCAAAGCATGTTCGTGAGCCAAATGCTTTGGCCGCTGGCTGGTCAGCGCTAATACTACGACACGACAAACACTTTCCGACCGGCCCGGATAAAATCTACGTCTTCAAGCATGAACCAATTATTTGCCTTCTCCAAATGACAGAAGATGCCTTAGCCAGTACACATCGCCTTGCCATAGTGTGCAGGGGGTGGTGCGAACCTTTTCCTGCTCTCCTTGGCTTTTCAATTGCCGCCATGGTAGTGCAACGGCACTGCGAAGACCATGTAGCATAAGCCTTTTGGTGTCGCAGCCAGTAGGCTGCGATACCAAATAGCCTGGACCTTTTGGGGTCGTAGCCAATAAGGCAGGTTGCGCGTCTGTCCTACCAAATTTAGCGCATTGTTGATTGAACACAAGCGCGGAACGGGCAATGAGTTGCTTTTTCTGCGGACTGTTTCACGATGCGTCTTCCAGCGTCTGTGTGCTCATAACAATCTTTATGAGCAGAACTAGGGAAGGTATATACGTGAAATATTAAAATAATAAAACATGGTACAATGTCGGTGTCAAGAGCCTGTTTGCACAGAGACATTAAGCACTGCTCTTCTTGGCAGTTGGTGACCCAAAAACTCAAACGCGTCAAACAAATCCTGACTGACAATTTCTACTCAGTTTGTACCATAGACAAAGAAATCCAGAGCGCACTTGACGCATGCGTGGCACAAGCACCTGCTCACAATCTAAATGGTACAGCACACCATCTCTAGTACCGCATCACCGTGAACCCTGGCTGGAAGCAGGATGAGAAAATGCTGAAGCGCATCAACAAAAACAATTGTACGCCTGTTAACACCCAGGGCAAGCTGGCACTATCCATATATTATCAAAGCCCATCACCGTCCAACCTGGACGTGAGTAGCAATCCAAACCACGACAGAACACCGCTGAAAATGTTCCGACGTAGTCCACTATTACACATATATAAAAGAAGAGTGTGCGCTCCTGCAGTGCAGTGGCTACGTTGGGCTCACGGCCACGTCCTTAAACCGCTGCATAACAATGCACTTACAGCAAGGCGGACCCCAGACTCACAGCGAACTCGACCATTCAGCCATCCCATGACACGCTCCGACATTACCCAGAACATCAGGGTTATCACCGCAGCTCCTCTTGCTAAGTTCCCCCTCCAAGTCCTGGAAGCTTTGTTCATCACAGAGATTGACCCCTCTATCAACCGCCAGACCAATGCACGAGGCACATTGCTACTATATGATGGGCCACAGCTCACCACCAGGCGGCAGGTGACCCCTCTATCAACCGCCAGACCAATGCACGATGCACATTGCTACTATATGATGGGCCACAGCTCACCACCAGGCGGCAGGGCGAGTGTATCAACAAACCAAGAAGGGGGCAATTTTTTTTTTTTTTGGGGCCACACCTCACCACCAGGGGCAGGGCCAGTGACAGCGATGACCTGATGACATTGACCCCTCTATCAACCGCCAGACCAATGCACGAGGCACATTGCTACTATATGATGGGCCACAGCTCACCACCAGGCGGCAGGGCCAGTGACAGCGATGACCTGATGACATTGACCCCTCTATCAACCGCCAGACCAATGCACGAGGCACATTGCTACTATATGATGGCCCACAGCTCACCACCAGGCGGCAGGGCGAGTGAAGAGGCACATTGCTACTATATGATGGCCCACAGCTCACCACCAGGCGGCAGGGCCAGTGACAGCGATGACCTGATGACATTGACCCCTCTATCAACCGCCAGACCAATGCACGAGGCACATTGCTACTATATGATGGGCCACAGCTCACCACCAGGCGGCAGGGAAAGCTTAATAGCTCACCACCAGGCGGCAGGTGACCCCTCTATCAACCGCCAGACCAATGCACGAGGCACATTGCTACTATATGATGGGCCACAGCTCACCACCAGGCGGCAGGGCCAGTGACAGCGATGACCTGATGACATTGACCCCTCTATCAACCGCCAGACCAATGCACGAGGCACATTGCTACTATATGATGGCCCACAGCTCACCACCAGGCGGCAGGTGACCCCTCTATCAACCGCCAGACCAATGCACGAGGCACATTGCTACTATATGATGGGCCACAGCTCACCACCAGGCGGCAGGGCCAGTGACAGCGATGACCTGATGACATTTGTTCTCGCTTTTGTTTTCGCCTTATCATTGTAATTAATTAAAATGTGAGTGCAGTATGCTATGCATCGCACGTTGATATATTTGTTTGTTTTCTAAACTTCCAAAGTCGTCAAGTTTTTGACATGTCCTTTTTATGTCAACTTTATCAGGCTCACAAAGGAGATTGCAATTTCATGTGCTCAAGAAATGTCATGTGCCACAAGATTTGCAGCCTTAGCTTTCATTTTTATCAGGTTAATTAATGGACTAACATAGTATCAAATGGTGAACCGTTTACGCTGGAAGAGACCTTCCTGCAATCGTTATCAAAGTTATTTGCACCACGTCAGGCCTGAAAAATAGCAATCAGCTGCTGGGGTGTCGTTTAGCCACACATATGACGCGTGTGACGATTGTGATTGATATCAGTTGTATCTGTGCGTGCGCCAAGTTAATCAATTACAGTGCAGAGTTGTTGTGACAATAGAACGAATAGTATTCGTGAAAAGCAACTCTATATAACACAGCTGTATTTATATTCACATATCAAATCCCACAAATTAATTCCGCTGGAGCTTGGCTGATGTGGCAACACCTCCGCTCAATGTCATTTTCAGCCAGTGAACTTGGCTAAGGAAACTCCGCGATTGCTCGATGGATTTCGAAGCCGCTTTGACGAAAGTTAGTTAGTCAGTTAGTTAGTTAGTCACAAAAATGCGGCACTGTAATTGGCTAAATTGGTGCGCGCACAAATAAAAACAAACGTATGTCGATCACAATCAGCACACGCGTCATATATGTAGCTAAGCAACACCCCAGCAGCTGACGCTATTGCTTTGACCTGACTCGATAAGCCTTGGCACCACCCAACCGAAGAGAACGGCTATAAATTGGCCCTGTAAGATCCCAGACAGCTCAACCGGCCTTTAGCTGTGACGTCATAACCCGGTAGCCTCACCTAGCATTAAAATACTCTCCGATTGTATCCAACTGGTGGCTTGACAGGCAGCGAAAATTCGACTGGTGCACCGATTGTGGCCCTCCACATATCTTCAACATGTGGGAAGGGAAGCACGGTCAATAAGTAGCCTTGCGGTGGCAGGTTAATAACAAACCATTTGAACCCTAACCCACAGAGCGTACTATAACGGAGCTGAAGTGTGGCCGTGGTTCTAGTAGCAGATGCAGATCATATAGCAAAATGATAGCTGTAGCTGTGCAATGTGCGCCCGTGACACGACGTGACGTCACTTCCGTCAGCGCACGGTGGCCGCAGCGAACCGATGCTGCTGCTGACGGCCGTGCCCGGTACAGCCGCCGAGTACCTCCCGTTTCCAACCCCCTGTTCAAAGCTGCAGAGATGATTGTTACGTCATCTCCGGCGGTGGCCGGCATAGCGCCACCGGTGCCTTGTCTGAATCACCAGTCTGTGGGTGATAGGTGACAGGGGGCACATCTATCACACGAATTCTCCCAGCGCGTGGCGAAGTTTGGCTGGCGGCCGCATATGATGACTTGAAGGTTCTCGCCCTATTTATTAAAAATGTGGCAGGTGGCTGAGATCATAGGTAGCGGAGGTGGCACGATCGCCACACGCATCTAGCATCCGAAGAGGAGAAAAACGTTTGAGGGTGTTATGCTGTAAGCTATTTGAAATTAAGAACGCATCGAGTGATGAATCAAGTTATTACATCGCATTGATACCATAAAATTACCCAGAAGTTTTAGGTGGTGCATTGTAAACGTCGTCTTTGTTCAATTACTTCTCTTTAGTACTTACTGCAGTCAAATACATATATTACTCGGCCTTTCTAACTTCCTTGGGGTATTCAGGCATTCAATATCAGAAAGTACAGCATACAAAACATATAGGTTTTCTATCTCCCCATTTTAGAAGACAGGACGCCAAAGCCACATCGTGCAACGTAGTTAAACACTTGCCAGGTGGATTCATCACATCGCATTGATACCATAAAATTACCCAGAAGTTTTAGGTGGTGCATTGTAAACGTCGTCTTTGTTCAATTACTTCTCTTTAGTACTTACTGCAGTCAAATACATATATTACTCGGCCTTTCTAACTTCCTTGGGGTATTCAGGCATTCAATATCAGAAAGTACAGCATACAAAACATATAGGTTTTCTATCTCCCCATTTTAGAAGACAGGACGCCAAAGCCACATCGTGCAACGTAGTTAAACATCTTGCCAGGCGGATTCATACATACATCGATCGACGATGCCACTCGCTTCATTGTGGCATATCGGGTGGGGGATGGGCATCAAGTCCATGCCATCTAATGCAGATAGACATCTGGCCAGGCGAGCATCACCCCACATCATTCCTGCCACTCGCTACACTTTGACATGGTAAATCTGGAGGGGACGGGGCTCATCAAGACCACACGGTCTAACGTAGATAAGCATCTGGCCAGGCGGATACCACCGCACATCGACCGGCCCTGCCACTCGCTTCACCTCGGCAAATCGGGTGGGGGATGGGGTGGGAGCCACTTCATCTGCTCTCTCCTGCATCGAGCCCTTTTGGGCAAAAAGCACGACGCACTTTTTGAGACATCGAGAGCACTTTGCCGCGGCGCCAAGATGCTCCAACAAACGCGCCGCTCGAGACCCCGGGGGAGCGCACGTCGCTTTGGGTTTCCTTCGTGGTGAATACACGGGCGGTCTCAGCGGCCGTCCAAGGTTAGCGGCGCCGGCGCGGGCGCCGATTGTTTCAGCCAGCCACTGCAGGTGCAGGGCTTGGCCGGGGCCGGGGTCACAGCGGGCGCACTATTGGATTTGTCACCGTGCAGCGGCTGCACACGGCTGCCGTCATACGGCCGTGGCGGGAGCCGGCTGCACACGGCTGCCGTCATACGGCCGTGGCGGGAGCCGGCCGCACACGGCTGCCGTCATACGGCCGTGGCGGGAGCCGGCTGCACACGGCTGCCGTCATACGGCCGTGGCGGGAGCCGGCTGCACACGGCTGCCGTCATACGGCCGTGGCGGGAGCCGGCCGCACACGGCTGCCGTCATACGGCCGTGGCGGGAGCCGGCCGCACACGGCTGCCGTCATACGGCCGTGGCGGGAGCCGGCCGCACACGGCTGCCGTCATACGGCCGTGGCGGGAGCCGGCCGCACACGGCTGCCGTCATACGGCCGTGGCGGGAGCCGGCCGCACACGGCTGCCGTCATACGGCCGTGGCGGGAGCCGGCCGCACACGGCTGCCGTCATACGGCCGTGGCGGGAGCCGGCCGCACACGGCTGCCGTCATACGGCCGTGGCGGGAGCCGGCCGCACACGGCTGCCGTCATACGGCCGTGGCGGGAGCCGGCCGCACACGGCTGCCGTCATACGGCCGTGGCGGGAGCCGGCCGCACACGGCTGCCGTCATACGGCCGTGGCGGGAGCTGCCGTCATACGGCCGTGGCGGGAGCACACGGCTGCCGTCATACGGCCGTGGCGGGAGCCGGCCGCACACGGCTGCCGTCATACGGCCGTGGCGGGAGCCGCGCAACGGCTGCCGTCATACGGCCGTGGCGGGAGCCGGCCGCACACGGCTGCCGTCATACGGCCGTGGCGGGAGCCTGCCGTCATACGGCCGTGGCGGGAGCCGGCCGCAACGGCTGCCGTCATACGGCCGTGGCGGGAGCCGGCGCACACGGCTGCCGTCATACGGCCGTGGCGGGAGCCGGCCGCACACGGCTGCCGTCATACGGCCGTGGCGGGAGCCGGCTGCACACGGCTGCCGTCATACGGCCGTGGCGGGAGCCGGCCGCACACGGCTGCCGTCATACGGCCGTGGCGGGAGCCGGCCGCACACGGCTGCCGTCATACGGCCGTGGCGGAGCTCATACGGCGTGGCGGGAGCCGGCCGCACACGGCTGCCGTCATACGGCCGTGGCGGGAGCCGGCCGCACACGGCTGCCGTCATACGGCCGTGGCGGGAGCCGGCCGGCGCCAGGCTCACACAAGCCGGCTCTGAAATGATGCCTGAGCACTGCGGCGTGTCACTGTGGCACCCGAGCGCACGGTGCCGACACCTCTGACACTCTCAGCCGCTTAAAACGGCTACAACTCAACCGATGTGCACTGTGCATATATATATATATATATATATATATATATATATATATATAAAGTTGCCTGTGTGTATATAATATCACCCATGAACACGGTGCATGGTGATCGAGAGGCTGGAACACGGCAGACGCGCGGCGGACAATCGATCGGCTTCACAAGCCACCTCGGCGGCAACAAGTGTTCCTCGAATTCTGCCAGAAGCAGCAGAAGCTGTCACAGTAAACATGTAGCTCGGCGAAGGGCGGGTGGGTGGTAGGTGGAATGCTGTGGATGCGTTGGCGACGACCGCCGAGGGTTCACCGTTGTAGCAGAAGGGGAGTACACTGCACATACCTGTCCGGGATGTGTGATTACAGCGTAACACAAGAGTCAGTGCTGCCAACGACATCGAGTGTACTATTTGGCGACATCACAATTGCAGATCACCTTCGGCCATGTGCTGTTTATTGTTGGGTAAATCTGGGTGTTCCTTGCCCTTTCAAGCACCAATGCACGGTGTTTTGTCATTGCATTTGTTCAGCGGTTGTAACAGCCAAAGCTAACGGTATATACACATGCATATATATGCGTGTGGGTGGGTGTGCATATGCGTAGGAAGTGAGTTACGTTGCTCCTATAGCGCACCGTTGGTTGGTTATTTGGGCTTAGGGGCGCATCGACTGCGATGGTCATACAGCGCCCATATAGCGCACCGTAAACTGCTTTGAAAATTGCTTACGAGCCCGTGTAAGCGAGGCGAAAACAAACGACAACAGCTTATTATTGATAGCCAGTCAGCGGTTCCCCTTGCGAGACGATGGTTCCAATATACGAACCGGCCACAACGAAGGAGCGTAAATATCGGCCATGTTGTTCATCAGCTAGGCACCGGCACCACGTAATGGCAGACATGCCACTTGGAGACGCACCGGCGAATACAATAGTTCGACTGCGGGACAGACAGATGCCTTCACGCCTCTTTTAAGTTCAGCCTTGAATTCCCCTGGCGGGGAGAGCCCTTTTCAGGCATTCTTCGTCCGAACACTGGGAACAGTCGTCAGAGGTCAATCGACAGAGATTGTTCGTCACACACCCGCCGGGACCTGCTGTATCGATCCGTCTGTCACACACCCGCCGGGACCTGCTGTATCGATCAGTCTGTCACACACCCGCCGGGACCTGCTGTATCGATCAGTCTGTCACACACCCGCCGGGACCTGCTGTATCGATCCGTCTGCCACACACCTGCCGGGACCTGCTGCATCGATCAGTCTGTCACACACTATCGATGTCGACCCGCCACATACCCGCGGGACCTGCTGTATCGATCCGTCTGTCACATACCCGCCGGGACCTGCTGTATCGATCATCTGTCACACACCCGCCGGGACCTGCTGTATCGATCCGTCTGTCACATACCCGACGGGACCTGCTGTATCGATCAGTCTGTCACACACCCGCCGGGACCTGCTGTATCGATCCGTCTGTCACATACCCGACGGGACCTGCTGTATCGATCCGTCTGTCACACACCCGCCGGGACCTGCTGTATCGATCCGTCTGTCACATACCGACGGACCTGTATCGATCCGTCTGTCACACACCCGCCGGGACCTGCTGTATCGATCCGTCTGTCACACACCCGCCGGGACCTGCTGTATCGATCCGTCTGTCACATACCCGCCGGGACCTGCTGTATCGATCCGTCTGTCACACACCCGCCGGGACCTGCTGTATCGATCAGTCTGTCACACACCCGCCGGGACCTGCTGTATCGATCCGTCTGTCACATACCCGACGGGACCTGCTGTATCGATCCGTCTGTCACACACCTGCCGGGACCTGCTGTATCGATCCGTCTGCCACACACCCGCCGGGACCTGCTGTATCGATCCGTCTGCCACACACCTGCCGGGACCTGCTGTATCGATCCGTCTGTCACACACCTGCCGGGACCTGCTGCATCGATCCGTCTACCACACACCCGCCGGGACCTGCTGTATCGATCAGTCTGTCACACACCCGCCGGAACCTGCTGCATCGATCCGTCTGCCACACCCGCCGGGACCTGCTGTATCGATCCACTCGTCACTTTCCCGCCGGGACCTGCTGTATCGATCCACTCGTCACTTTCCCGCCGGGACCTGCTGTATCGATCTACTTGTTACATACCCGCCGGGACCTGCTGTATCGATCTACTTTCACACACCCGCCGGGACCTGCTGTATCGATCCGTCTGTCACACACCTGTCGGGACCTGCTGCATCGATTCACTTGTCACCCTCCCGCCGGGACTTGTTGTATCGATCCACTTTCACACACCCGCCGGGACCTGCTGTATCGATCCGTCTGCCACACCCGCCGGGACCTGCAGTATCGACCCGTCTGTCACATTCACACGGGGATGACCATAACTGTCGTTCCGATCCACGTCCCCACTGCTAGGGCCAATACTGCAGTGACCATTCGCTTGTCACATCTCCACAGGGAGGGCCAATACTGCAGTGACCATTCGCTTGTCACATCCCCACATGGAGGGCCAACACTGCAGCGCCGATCCACTTGTCATACCCGCACAGGGAGGGCCAAGACTGCCGTACCGATCCACTTCCCCACTGGGAGGGTCAACACTGTAGCGCCGATCTGCTTGTCACATCCCCACGGGGAAGGCCAAGACTGCCGTACCGATCCGCCAGTGAAATCTCGCGAGTGCACTCAAAGTCAATTAATTGCATTTGACGGCGTAGAAGAATTTCAAACGTGTTCCATACTGGATAAAGATCAATCAATAATGCCGATACATTCATGCACCTTTTCCCTTGTGTGTGGTATGTTCCGACTCTTGTTCACGGTATGCATTAGCAATTGCAAACACAAAGGAAAGCACAGATTGAGGAGTACGCAGCTCGCGGTGGGCACCGTCCATCATGCCACGTCACATCGCATTAGACGAAAACGAACTACGAATCGATGGCACCGTGTATTGTTCCTAGCCCTCTACATTATTTATTGTATATGTGTGCAAATATATGTTCTACCTACACAAGGCAGAATACACACCTTCACACGACGACTCGCCCCAGATACTGTCGGCTCGAATGAGCACTTCATTCTGATAATCGCTAGCATGACATGAAGGTGCAGGGACCTCCGCATTAGCTCGTCTGCGCTACCAGTGAGTGAGTACCAGTGAGCGCTACCGCTACCGCTACCGTCTGCGCCGGGCGTGAGTGATTCATCGACGTCATCCAGCTACGTGCATGAGCCGTCCGGGAGCACCCCCAGCATTAGTACAGAGCAGCCCAGGTGGACCCCGTACCCCGCCGGCTGATGACACCACTCTGGGGGCGCAGTCGGCTCAATCAGCACCAGCTGCTCAACTGCGGGCAGCCAGGGCAGCAATCGAAGCTGCACAGCGAGGTGACAGCGCCACAAAGCGGCGCGCACGCCCGAGGAATGCCGACGCCCCGCCGGCCCAGCTCGTGCAGGGCGCCCGGGTGCCGAGTCGTGCCAGATCGCAGTCGCACGTCACAGATCGGCCACACGACGACGTACAGCCGGCGTGGTGCCAGGTCGCCGCCGCGCCTCACCGCTGGACTCCAGTCGGCGCTGGGGCGCGTCTCTGCGAGGTGTTGGCCGGATGAGGCTCCCGAGTCTCTTTGCGGGCGGCGCCGGTGCAGGGCCACGCCGCCGCCCGGTAATTAATCGCCCAGCGGCGCGCACTTGCCGCCGCGCCGCCGCTAGTCAGCGCCACATCAGCGCGCTCCGTGGCGGAACAGAGGGCTGACTGCCGGGCGCCGGTGTCGGGGGCGGCAGATCGGCCCGACACGGCTCCCACTGTGCTGCCACACCGTGCCGGCCGGACCCGAGCTCGGCCGTGCCGCCGCCTCGGCCGCTCGGCCGTCTATGTGCGGGCGATGTGCACCACGTAGCCTTTGTTCATGATGACGCCCTTGTGCTGCACCATGACCAGGTAGCGCAGCGACCAGACCAGCGACCACTCGGCCGGCTCCTCCAGGCTCATGTGCTTGGTCAGCAGCGGCCGCAGCACGGCGTCCGACAGCATCTCTGCGGCGGACACCATATGTCACGCGCCACACCTCAGGCCGCTACTGGCAACAGCTTTGTGCGAGACATGACACGGACAACACATCACGCGGAACACCGACTTCCACTCAGACAACATCTACGCAGTGTACACGGGGCACGGTGGCAAGGGCCGAACCACAGGGGAGGCGCCAAGACCACTGTCAGACGATAAACACCAAGTGTCGAGCACAGATGAGACGGGTTTGGATGGAGACGGTGACAGGAGTGTCGGCTGTGCAGTAGCCGGATCAGAGGCCCTGCGAGACGCGTCAGACGGGTTGGGATGGGCACGGTGACAGGAGTGTCGGCTGTGCAGTAGCCGGATCAGAGGCCCTGTGAGACGCGTCAGACGGCTTGGGATGGAGACGGTGACAGGAGTGTCGGCTGTGCAGTAGCCGGATCAGAGGCCCTGCGAGACGCGTCAGGTGACATGCTGCGGGAGACGCACGAGGTAGGAGACTGACACGACTGCATCCTCCTGCGTCGCCGGGCGGTATGGTGTAGCCGTCCAGGCTTCGGGAGTGGATCCTGTGGTCGTGTCGCCTTCGGGAGTGGATCCTGTGGTGGCGTCGCCTTCGCTGCTCCGGCTGCCTGGGCAGATGCCGGAATGGCACGCCTTTGCTTCGTGTGTGTTGCTTCGTGCTTCGCTTCATCCGCCGCTTCCTCAGCAGACGCCAAGCTTCATCCACAGTTTCCTCCTGGGCGCCTCCATTCCATCGTTTTCCCTGGGCGCCTCGACTACATCGTTTCCCCTCCGCCTCGACTTGGGGAACAATTCATCACGTATTTATAGACGAGGACAACTCTGTGTAACCACCGTACAGACCAGTGAATACCGCTCGACATATCATGCTGTTGGGAAGACAAAACGACGGAGGTACATTTTTGGACAGGATAGCTACGGATTCGTTGATTGGTTGTTTTACAAATATGAATATCCTACGCCCACCACCGAAGGTCATTTCGCAGTGGAAAGCTTCCCACGGATTTCCCCATCACCCCCCCTTTCGAAAAAAACAACAACTTGTACTGCACCGCTGCACTGTACTTGAGGCTCCGGGTATCGGTGAAGTCAAATGTTGGCAGATGGTACAGCTTGCATGCGTACGTCGAGCCTCACTGTACTTGAGGCTCCGGGTATCGGTGAAGTCAAATATTGGCAGATGGTCAGCTTGCACGTACGTCGAGCCCACTGTACTAGGCCCGGGTATCGGTGAAGTCAAATATTGGCAGATGGTACAGCTTGCATGCGTACGTCGAGCCTCACTGTACTTGAGGCTCCGGGTATCGGTGAAGTCAAATATTGGCAGATGGTACAGCTTGCATGCGTACGTCGAGCCTCACTGTACTTGAGGCTCCGGGTATCTAAAGAAGTCAAACATTAACAGGTGATACAGCTTGTATGCGTACGTCGAGTTCCAAAATGATCCCACTGGTCCTTCAAGCTGCTCTCTAATATTGGTCCATTCTCTCCTCACGCTTATCACTTACTCTTTCCGCATAGGTATATTATTGATTTTCAATAACGCTCCCCCATCTCTTTCTCTACTTGTCGAAATCTTTCGGCCCACAATTTCACTTAGTCTGCACCGGCCCCCCTACGCTTGCATGCACGCACTTTTTCAATGACACTTTCAATGACAGTGCATGCACTTTCTGCCTTCACTTCTTCTACCGCCCGAAGGCTACAACGCTCTGGCATATATTTGGATTGCCTTTGATAATTACCAACGCAAGCAGCTGGCGCAACCCACCTTTCCCCCTTTAGGTGCTTGATATATTATTACACTTATCAACGATTGGCTCGAAAAATCGTGGGAGGTAGTTCCAGGTGCCTGTCTCCGAGAAAACGAGGAGGAATGTCTAGTTGTCACTCAATCATAGCCCCCCATCACTGCCGGCTTCGCCATTGGTCGCATTATCAGCCATACTGGCGTCTCAGCCGTAATGTGTGGCTCAGCTTGCTAGCTACGTGGAGTTACATAGTGCCCTGGTGCTCACGACCGACCTACCTAACCCTCCGTCCCACGATGCCATGCCGGGGCTCGCTGGCTGCGGCGTGCAACCAGAACTGCACAGCCAGCGGGTGGCCACGGGTCCTCACCGGCTCTGAGACGTCTCGCGGCGTCTGTCTACTCAGCCAGCGCTGTCCGTTCGGCTTCGGGAATTACGGCACGCCAGTCCCACCGTCACGTCTTGTGGAAGGCTGCACAGTGCGCGCCCACACGCACAGGTGACAGGAGACAATCAGCCGGGCCGTCGTTGGCCTCTATCCTGTTGTCCGGTGCCCGACTGACGGCCAGCCGCAGCGCCGGCTTCTGCTGGCGGCCTGACGTGCCCACAGGGTGCGGAGCCCATCCACGCTCCCGGCTCACTGGGGCCTGCGGGATTTGCGGTCAGGGAACAACTCCAGGGCGATTTTCGGTGGCATGCGGAGCCCCTGTTATGCCCATAACAACATACGATCAACTCTGGTAGAGCGCTCTAAAGCCCAAATAACTAACTAACGAGTCCCTGTCATGACTCCAGATTCATGTTGTGTTCCATGCCTTCGAGCGATATTTGGAAGTGAGCAGGCTTATTTAACATTATCTACGAGGAACAAAGTTAACGTTTAGCGGCAAGGGCAGTTCCAGGGGTTGTCCATGGGTGCCTACGGGGACGGATTTTTGTACTTAGTTCGTTAGTTATTTGGGTTTAAAGGGCGCATGGACTGCAATGGTCATATAGCTCCCATAACAAGTATATTCATAAAAATCAGAAGTAAAATCGTGGTAAAACAGTGTCATGCTGAGGCGTAATTCCCCGCATACTGTCCCAGCTAAAACATTTCTTCGCAGTCAGCCGTTTAGAGATATGGTGTGGCGCGTTCAAAGGTGTTACGGTCAGGACGGTCGTCTATCCCAAACGTCTCGGCTTACAGGTGGGTACCTCATCACGGGCGACTCAGCGCGGGGATGGGACCTGGGACTCGCTTCGGTCGGTGGCGAAATAGGCATCCGCTTTCGGCTGGTGGGTGGTGTAAGTGGGTGGCCTGTTAATGGGATAGGTGGAGGTGGACCCATTATTTCTCCAGAGGGGCCAGGTGGTACGCGCGGTACCGACTGTGAACGTTCTCGCATACCGAGCCTCGCAGCCATGGAACATTTTCCCACTACGCCTTTCCCACCGATGTTTGGTGCCACACTCGTAGATCGCTCTGCTCGACCTCGCGCGGTCAGGTCGGGAGCTCCACTTCGCACCGGGATTCTCAATGACGGCAATGAGCTGGTCGATCGGAGAGATGACATAGTCGATGGGGGTGGTACCTTAAAGACCTCTGTGGGAGTTGTTTGAGTGGATGCCACCGTCGGTTCTTTCACCTGAGTTGCGGGGGTAGCAGTCTGGCAGGCGACCGTGCACTGGTCGGGGCGGAGCTGCGTCCGATCATTGTAAGAAGCTCGCGACTGAATAGAAGCAGAACGAGCAGACACGATGCAATCTGCCGCAACCCCAGCTACTGCGGCCAGGATTTCCTCCCCTGGGTTTACCTGGATGATAGCCAGGCCACACTCCTTCAGCATATCAATCAGATGTCGCGCTGTCATCTTGCCCAGCACATTGCTGCCTGGACGATCACAGTTTCGTGATGTTGGTGCATTGGATACGTCGGCTCCTTTGGTTGGTTGGTTATTGGTTTTACGACACGTCGACCGTTGAATCATATAGCGTCGCCAATCTCTCACGCAGATTGGTCGCAGGCGAAGAGCAGCGACAGGTGAGACTCGAACCCACAATCTTTCGATTGTGAGACGAGCATCTTACCCCTAGACCACTCGTCCCCACGTCGGCTCCTTTATGGGATGATTGAGATGGGAGGGGATGCGCGTAGCTGGTCACCACAGCAGCGTAAGAGCTAGTCGTGACCGCTTTCGCCAGTTCCCGAGCCTCTCGGAATGATAACCCCCCCCCTTTCAACCTGTAATTTTATGACGTCCTGCTCCCGTTTAAACACCTCGGTCACGCGCAGAATGGTCACCCTTGCAATTAGGACAACACAAGGTTTCAGTTGTGCAAGTATTCTCAGCATGCTCAGCGGACGAACATCGCGGACATTTCGGCTTGGATCTGCAGTGGCGGCTGGTGTGTCCATACCTATGACAGGCGAAACATGTCATCGGGATGGGTCGGTAAGCACGGACCCATCCTGACCCTGACATGCCCGATCCTCACATGGGTAGGTTGTGTTTGAGAATTAAAAGTCAGTACGATGTTGCCAGTATCATGTAAAACTCGGTCCCTTTTTGTTTTCAATCTCCTGGCCTCCAGGCCTCCGAACCCTGTCAGACCGCGGACAATTTCTTCACGTGTCACGCCTTGAAGGTCGTGGCAAGTGAAGTTTTTTTTTCACCTCTTGAACAATTTTTGGCGCGATGGGTCTTCACAGTCATGTGTACTGCCTTTTGCACAATTTTCCCTTCAATGGTGTACGAAAACGTAAAAACCTTGGCTTTTAGTGTCCTCCTGGCCTCCTCCGGGTACGAAAACTCCACTTCAATGCCGCCGTCACTCAATCGGTCGCACCGTACCACTGTGCCAAAACGGCACAGTGGTGCCGTTTTGGCACAGCGGGCACAACGGCCCGTTTTGGCACAACGGCCAATCGGCGTGAGAGATTGGCGACGCTACATGACTTAACAGTCGAAGTGTCGTAAAAACCAATAACCACCACCCACACATTACCCAATGCCCACACAACACAGAGCACACCACTGTCACACCCACACATTACCCAATATCCACACAACACAGTGCACACCACCGCGTCACACCCAGCAACCTCATACCCACACATTACCCAATACCCACACAACACAGAGCACACCACCGCGTCACACCCACACATTACCCAATGCCCACACAACACAGAGCACACCACTGTGTCACACCCACACACTACCCAATATCCACACAACACAGCGCACACCACCGCGTCACACCCAGCACCCTCACACCCACACATTACCCAATACCCACACAACACAGTGCACACCACAGCGTCACACCCGCACCCTCACACCCACACATTACCCAATACCCACACAACACAAAGCACACCACCGCGTCACACCCACACATTACCCAATGCCCACACAACACAGAGCACACCACTGTGTCACACCCACACACTACCCAATATCCACACAACACAGTGCACACCACCGCGTCACACCCAGCACCCTCACACCCACACATTACCCAATACCCACACAACTCAGAGCACACCACCGCGTCACATCCACACACTACCCAATATCTACACAACACAGAGCACACCACCGCGTCACACCCAGCACCCTCAAGCCCACACATTACCCAATACCCACACAACACAGAGCACACCACCGCGTCACACCCAGCACCCTCAAACCCACACATTACCCAATACCCACACAACACAGAGCACAACACCGCGTCACGCCCAGCACCCTCACGCCCACACACTACTCAATACCCACACAACTCAGAGCACACCACCGCGTCACATCCACACACTACTCAATACCCACATAACACAGAGCACACCACCGCGTCACACCCAGCACCCTCACACCCACACACTACCCAATATCCACACAACACAGAGCACGCCTCCACGTCACACCCGCACCCTCACATCCACACATTGCCCAATACCCACACAACACAGAGCACACCACCACGTCACACCCAGCACCCCCACACCCAAACATTACCCAATACCCACACAACACAGAACACGCCACCACGTCACAATCAGCACCCTCACACCCACATATTACCCAATGCCCACACAACACAGAGCACGCCACCGCGTCACATCCAGCACCCTTACACCCACACATTACCCAATACCCACACAACACAGAGCACACCACCGCGTCACACCCACACACTACCCAATATCCACACAACACCGAACACTTCACGGCGTCACACCCGCACCCTCACACCCACACATTACCCAATACCACACAACACAGAGCACGCTACCGCGTCACACCCAGCACCCCCACACCCACACATTACCCAATACCCACACAGCACAGAGCACGTCACCACGTCATACCCAGCACCCTCACACCCACATATTACCCAATACCACACACCACCGCGTCACACCCACACACTACCCAATATCCACACAACACCGAACACTTCACGGCGTCACACCCGCACCCTCACACCCACACATTACCCAATACCCACACAACACAGAGCACACCACCGCGTCACACCCACACACTACCCAATATCCACACAACACCGAACACTTCACGGCGTCACACCCGCACCCCCACACCCACACATTACCCAATACCCACACAACACAAAGCACACCACAGCGTCACACCCACATATTACCCAATACCCACACAACACAGAGCACGCCGCCGCGTCACACCCACATATTATCCAATATCCACACAATAGTCACCTGATACCACAGTTGTTTGTCGCCGAGGACATTCCCGGACGGTTTAGGGTGCTTCCCATTAGGTGTGGATGGTCCGGTTAGTCCCGGACGTGTTAGGTGCGGAACGCGATGCCTTGTGGTGCACCGGAACTGAAATGGGCTTCACGAACGAAGAGGAAATTATCTGAGCAGAGTTGAGAACGGCCGCATAAGCGTGCGAAGAATGGGCAGAAGAGTTTGCTCGCTCTTCAGCTCGCTTATTGTTAGCAGTCCAAAACGACTCAGACCGGAGATGCTATGATATTCTGATCAATTTCTGGAATAGCTCGCCAATGTTTTCCGCTTGTTCCACTTGATATTCCACAAGCAGGAACTTTATCCACTCAGCTGCCAGCCTGCAAGACCCCCAAACAAACACAAGCACACACGTGCTCACCTTGGGCATCATTGTGAGTGAGGATCTGGACGTCGCGCTCTTTGCAGAAGGCGCGCAGGTCCTCAGGCACTGAGCAGCAGTTGGTGAGGTTGATCTGGATCAGGGAAGGCTTCACCTCAACCTGGGCTCGGCAGACAAACAGTCGGGATGGAGTCAGTGACACGCAGGTGCGGCCCGCCGCTGAGGCTGATCAAAAACGGCACACATCGTCCACGACCACCCTGAGCGGTGCGCTCGGCCACGGCGCAGTGGTCATATACATACATACATACATACATACATACATACATACATACATACATACATACATACATACATACATACATACATACATACATACATACATAATACATACATACATACATACATACATAATGCATCATGCATACATACATAATACATACATACATATATACATACATATACATACATATATATATATATATATATATATATATATATATATATATATATATATATATATATATATATACATATATAGATATATATTAGGTGAATACAAAATGTGTCGGCCTGAATCCGAAAGAATGCAAACATTTTAATGATATTAATACTACACCAACTTCAGTCATGTATGCAGGTACGCCTGCCAAATATGAGACAACTACCCCACGCTCTACTCGCCTCGCCTCACAGACATTTATGTCGACTATCCTGGTGAGCCTGAAAGAAGTGGAGACAATGAGAATAATATCTGTATTCGAGTTTCTTCTGGGCATCAGTCAACATTCACGGCACCGGTAGTAGCGAAACTTTGCGAAGGTATACTTCGTTGGCCAACATTGACCATGTGCCACCATATTAACTCTCGCAGTGCCGCAGAATCATTCAACTTTGAGGTTCTAATCACATCAAAAACAAGATGAACGAGCAAAAGCTCTCTGTCTTAGCCATCTTTATGTCAAAATAGTTCGTACTTTCGTCTCCAGAGCGCTTGCGATACCTGTACGGAAATGATGTCTGATCAGTGACCTGACTGGATATTTACTCGAAACTTGGAACACCACAAGAGGACATCAGGTGTCTTGACATATACTCCTTTTTAATATGGATTGGTTACAAAATCGTGCAGAACTAAATATCCAGCTTAGAATTCAGACGGACCTGATGACCTGACATGACGTCACTTTTTTGCATTCCTTGAAAGTTCTTTGATCATTTGCATAAGCGCTCATTTCATTTTTGACTGCATCTTGCACGGTTTGTTCATACAAAATGATCCAATGCACATTTAAAAACCGCATTGAAACGACGTCGTGATCTGACTTTGGCCTGCTCCAGCTCCGGGACCTTCATATAATGGGCCTTCGTTTCTCTCACAGGTCACAGGGCGTGCGCCCATCAATGGTCAGAACGTACACCAAATTACAAAGCGACATCTTGTCGGTTTAGGAGCTATCTCAGAGAAATATCAGGGACGTCAAATTGATCCCCTGCACTGCGAATGTTAACACTCTTAGCAGCTGTTATCTTAGCTCAATATGCTTTGCACTAATACGACGATCTTTCTTTCATGGGTTGCAGACTTTTCAACATATATAGCACAATGTAAGAAACTGGGCCACTGGTATGTAACTACTGGCTGTTGCAGGGATGAACCTTTCTTTTCTCATGTATACTTTCCTTTAGTCAAAAAGCACGTCACGATTTCGCTCCAATACTGTCACAACACTCATCCGGGCCGCATACGTACTCGCCACGCGGGGAACAGGAAGAAAGCACAGCTGCCGGTTATCGACTTCAAATAAATGTACTCCAAATACGTGTGCCCACAGATCCGTTCCAAGCCATTTCGAAACGAGCGCACAGTCATGACTCGGTTACAGCCCCACCCCGGAGACCCGACACGCGTCATCATGCCATCAATCAGTCATGTCATCATGCTATCACATGCTATCACATGCCATCAGTCGCGGCGGTCGGTCACCATGCTCCCGCGACCGTTGTCTCCCCACCGCCGAGCCACAATGGCCCAGATGCGACGGCAGCGCACCACCATGGTCCCCGGCCAGAAGTCTACGTCAACGCCACAACCACGGCCATATATTGTTGGCAAAGCACCGGCGGACCACTGCAAGGTCCTGATGATGGGCTTCAGGACTGGTGGATCACTGCGAGGTCATGATGAAGAGCCCCAGAGTCGGTGGACTACTGCAGGGTAGTGATGAGGGCACCCCGGGGCCGGCCGATCACTGCAGGGCCGTGATGAGGGCTCTTCGGGGCTGGCAGATCACTGTGAGGTCATAATGAAGAGCCCCAGAGTCGGTGGACTACTGCAGGGTAGTGATGAGGGCACCCCGGGGCCGGCCGATCACTGCAGGGCCGTGATGAGGGCTCTTCGGGGCTGGCAGATCACTGTGAGGTCATAATGAAGAGCCCCAGAGTCGGTGGACTACTGCAGGGTAGTGATGAGGGCACCCCGGGGCCGGCCGATCACTGCAGGGCCGTGATGAGGGCTCTTCGGGGCTGGCAGATCACTGCGAGGTCATAATGAAGAGCCCCAGAGTCTGTGGACTACTGCAGGGTAGTGATGAGGGCGTCTCATGGCCGACGGATCAAGATAGTGTAGTGATGGCTATGGAAATTGCCCATGGGAAAATTTACACATGTCAAAGTGAAGGATGTTGGTGGTCCAGTGGTTCGGGTAGATCGATTGATCGGGCAGTAATTGGAGTCCAAGGTAAGCGATGGTACAATGGCAGATCAGGTCCGGCAGGTCCGACATAGCAGGAGTTGTAGGTACGTCCCAAGACGGTGTACAACGTTAAAAGTAGCATTCCTAAGGAGCTCGAAGGCGCGGATCCTGCCGTCATGGGGCGAGGACCCCACTAACATGAGAAAATTGCATACTTATGTGACATGCTAAGCTGTCAGAAAGTGACTCAGATACCACAAATAGGGTATCTCATTATTCGACATCTGGGGACGTCATTGCCTTAATTCCGTGTATCGACATGTGAGCATCATCCTACATTCAAAATTCTGATCTTGTCGTTTCGAACGCCACCATTTAATTATCATTGGTTCATTACAAAAAAAACATTCAGCCAAACCAAGCTAAAAAAAATGTGTTCGATTAGTATATTCTGCACCAAATATTTCACAAAGCGCACGTCAAAAATCCCGCAAGGGAGTCACCAGATCAGAGGTGCTTGACATTTTCTTGGTCACTACATCTTTTCTCATTTTCAAACTACAACGAGCAGCGCACAATAAACCTCGTTGTTTCTTTGTATACCTTTGTATACCTCGAAAATCACACATAAACCCGCGCCCTGACCTGACTAACTGCCGGATACGTCAACACCTGGGCGAGGATGGAGGCGGGGGGGTCGCACTGGTCCGTAGAGGGGCGCCGCCGCTACCTTGTGTAACCCCATAAACAACACGAACTTCGGTGCTAAATGGCCGCGGAGTCAGCCGGCACGGGAAGCTCTTGATAAGTGACGTAGCGGCAGGCGTTAATTAGCCGGATGAACGCACAATGGCCACAACCTTTCAGGAGTTCCAGTGATTAATTTCATCTTTACCGCCAGCACGTCGCGGTTCGCTAAATGGTTCGCGATCGACATGGAAAGGCCATTCACAGGCCGACGACGGGCTGGTTTCTGGCGCCGGTGACCTTGGGCCACGTTGATGAGCTGGTCGACCGTTGGGTGATGCGCCATGTCCGGGCCGCTCGGTGTTATCGCGACGATCGGCAGCGTGCTCAAGTTTTGATCCGAGGTTTTGAACGTGAAGCCCACAAGCTGCTGTATACCAGGCCTCACCAGTGGCCAGTTGCCGGTGGATTTGTCTGCGCCATTTTGACCAGCAGTCAGACCACCAACCAGCAGTCAGACCACCAACCAGCAGTCAGACTACTCACCAGCAGTCAGGCCACCAACCAGCCGTCAGACCACCAACCAACAGTCAAACCACTCACCAGCAGTCAGACCACCTGTTTGTGTGCTAGTCGTAAGCGCCCAATTTCGTAGCTTTTGCAGTTTGTAAAACCCAGTGTCAATAATAGTTTTTCGTCGGCGATACCACTTGTGTGGTTATTGATTATTGTGACGAGTCTACTGCTGTGCCACACAGCGTCAACAATCTCTCATGTCGGTTGGCCGAGGGCGACGAGTAGCGACAGGCGGACTCGAACTCAAAGTCCTTCGATTGGGAGACGGCCATCTTACCCATAGACTGCTCGCCCCCGCTTTGCTACTTTAGGTTATTTTGTGGCTGAATATCTGTACCGAGTAATTCAATCTCGCAATGATTTAATTTGTGGACCTCACCAAAAGCAAATCCGTGGGAGGTCAGCGAGTCACGTGACTTTCGGCAAAATTTGCCGGTGCCGCTGCTGCGCCCGTGGTACAATTCACGATTTGACCTGGCGCAAGAAGTCAGTGAAATTATTGCAATTACAACATAGCCTAAGCGCTGCACCACTTTCATATGGACAACTTGGTACCCATATCGGCCTGAAATCCAAGAAATACTTAAAATTATGTGGTGTGCATAATGAAGCATACAAAAGCTCGTTTTCCGCCGCCCGATGAGGCGTCCGTTCGTGCGTGCTTTTGTTCACTGGCTTCGCTCGCTCGTGTGAGCGAAGCGTCTCGTCTGACTCACTCACATCTGAATCATTCGCAGCATTACATCTTCAAAGGGGAGAGGTGTGCTACTTATGGTCCGTTTATGCCAGTGACACTCGTAATATTTGTGGAACACTGGCTCGCCACAATCAGCAGCAGGTCGAAGGCCATGCATTTATGGGCAGTCCACGTCCACGTAGAGCAATAAGCTGACGACACACCCATTCCGCTAATTGCATGCCAAATACCCAAACACGTGGCCGCCACCTCCCATCAGGTCACTGACCTGGTCACATTCAAACATGGCCTCGAACAGACTCTGCTCGACGTCGGCCAGACCGAGGCAGGCGACCTTCTGCTGCGCGTGGAACCGCTCCAGGACGCGCCAGAGTGGCAACAGCTGCGCCAGGCTGGTCTCGTCCCATGGCGCCGGGTTGGACAGCACGATCGCTTCGACCTGGTCCACTGACAGCTCCGTCAGAGCTGGGAAGGTCAGGTCTCCGTCAGAGCTGGAAAGGTCAGGTCCGGCCATATCAGGTCGTGTGCTGCGCGACAGGTCAGCCTTGCTGGTGCTGATAATGCGGCGTCGTTGGTAGTGTTCGTGATGCATGCACCGTCGTCAAATGAAGGCTACATACATTGCTACACAGCATACGGAGTGCTTCAGGAGGGAAAAGGTGGCCCATTACTCGTAGAACATTACTACCTACAGCCCTGCAAACTTCATTATGACATGTGTACTTCACATGAAAATAAGAAGCTTACTGATCAGTTCAGAACAAGCTGAGCTGCTGACACTATGACATGTGTACTTCATAAGAAAATAAGAAGCTTATTGGTCAGTTCAGAGCAAGGTGAGTTGCTAGCATCATTATGACATGTGTACTTCGCATGAAAATAAGAAGCTTACTGATCGGTTCAGAGCAAGCTGTGTTGCTCAATCGAGTACCCACTTTAGGAAATTGGACGGAAGAACGTGAATGTACCAGAACACGAGACAACAATTCTTATAAATTAAGCATTGGTTCGTGTAGTACTGATTGGTTAATGATATGATTGGTTCGTGTCTATGATCGATTCGTACCTTGGTGCTTTGTTGGTGTCGCGATTGGCTCGTGACATGATGATTGGGTCGTGACATGATGATTGGCTCGTGACATGATGATTGGGTCGTGCAGTGATGATTGGTCCATGTCGCACTGACTGATTCGGGTTGTGATGATTGCCAATGTTCGCATCGTACTGTGTGACCGCGTGTATTCGAGCACCCAACAACATTCAACGAATCGATACTGTTCGTACTGCGGCCTCGCACTGCCCATGCATGTGATGACCTCATCAACCCTCACTCACGAGGTCAATTTCGCCATTCTGGAAGGTATTTGGCGGCTGAGGCGTCCCTATCGGTGGGCAGAGGGCTGTAGACACCTTTGTGATCTCAGTCCACAGACACAACAGAAACATGGGAAGGTGCATTGCACCCCATACCCTGCTCACCGAATTTGTTCAGTCGAAAGTGGCTCTTCATAATTGTGTCGCCTAACTAAACCCTAGATCCGTCAGCGGTCTGCAGCCCCCACACGGAGCAAAGCCTGGCGACGTCCCTGCTTGGAGGGAGAGGGGACGGCATTGCAATTCTCTTGGCTTTCCATTCGGCTCCCTCGTGGGCTTTTAATCCGCTAGGCGCTTTATTATACGCCTCCACACCACCACTTTTGGGCCGGAGTCACCAAAGGGTCTCCGGTTGGAAGAAGGACCTTGGGTTCTTTTACGACGCATTCAACCGCTAAGATACATAGCGTCGCCAACCTCTCACGCCGATTGGTCGCGGGCGGACTCGGTAAACGCCGTCGGTTGTGAGATTCGAACCCACAATCTTGCGATCGAGAGTCCGACGCTCTACCAACTGAGCTACCGCGGCCCCGGTCTCCGGTTGGCTTACCGCATACTTATTCATCCAAACACTCGATTTTTGCACTTCAGGACTAATGGTAATGTACCAGATCGAGTTCAGTGTGAAATACTTAATCGGCTGAAGCCAACCTTAATCAGACACTAAATTTAAAACACAGGACGACAAACCATAGGACTATAGGACTCCCGCGATCGGTACACTATGTCCTAACACGCAAAGGCCGGCATGAGAAGCGGTGTGGGAATTTCCACCTTATCCTTACGGTAAAGATGCCTCGGTGCTTTTCGGGGAGTAGGTTATACGCCGACACCCTGGCATTTAGCAAATCAGCAAATTCCCACTCTTCTTCCCAGCACGAAAAAATTAACGCGAGGAGGGTTAAAGTAAACCGACTGCCGACGCCGTCAGAACGGCTCGGGGACAGTCGCCAACGTACCCCCAACTTTGGGTACCTTGCCGCCGTAAAGCGCACACATACACTAACGCAGTCATCCCCTTAACAACGTACACTTGCTTCACAGATCGTTCTCCATGCTTCAGCACGCCACAAAACACTCTTCCTCCTTTTCTCGGAGCTACTGGTCTGGAACTTCGCCAGTCCACCACGGTGCGGGCGATATTGGTTCAACAACACTGAGTTGACAGACAGAAGAATCGAACGCGTCATCATCGCTGCAAATGACGTCACGCGTGTGTGCAGCGAAAGCAACGTCAGTGGCCAATTACCGTCTGTTGCACACAGGCGGGAGACGTGGCGCCACGACTGGCCGCCCGTCTGGCAGACATGTACGAACCTGCTGACCGCCAGAGTTCAGTGTCGTCTGTAGAAGCCCGGTGGAGGAGGGTAAGTAAAGAGTGTGTGGCAAGTGGTCGTGATTTTGTTTAATGCGCGAGGAAGACATGAGCTTAACTTCCAGATGATAGCTTCATGAAGACCTGGGACGATCGTAATCGACTTACATCGTGCGATGATATCCTATACATATTACAGAATCAGGTACAGGTAGAGTTGGGAGTGTAGGTCTGCACTTTCCATTTGGACCAGGGGCGTGACCAAGGGGAAACAAGAGGAGAGGATGTGAGGGAAGGGGAGAGAAGAAAAGATAATGGAAAAGAGGAGAGGAGAGGAAAAGATAACGGAAAAGAAGAGAGTAGGAAAAAGAGAAGAGAAGAGGAAAAGAAACTGGAAAAGACGTGAGGAGAGAAAAAGAGAATGGACAATGGACAATGGACAATGGACAATGGACAATGGACAATGGACAATGGACAATGGACAATGGACAATGGACAATGGACAATGGAGAAAGGAGAAAGGAGAAAGGAGAAAGAAAGGAGAGAACAGGAAAGAAGTGGCGAAAAGAGGAGAGAAGAGGAGATAAGAGAAGAGAATTGAGGCGAGAAGACGGAGAAGGGTTCGAAGAAGTGGGGGCAGAGAAGAGACGAGCAAAGCGGAGATAAGCAGAGCCAAGACGAGCAGAACGAATCGAGGATGGAAGGAGATGAGAAGGAAAGAGAAAGACAGGCCGAGCTACTGGGGTGGAGAGAGGAGGAGATGGGAAGAGAGGACAGGAGAGGAGTGGTTCGCTTGAATCCGTGAAATGGCATAAGTCCACTTTCCATCCATATCACGTGTAGATCGAGGTCGATGACAGGTTGACACTGCAATTTGAGGAAGTGTCTGTCGAAAGGCAACGATGAAGTCGGCAAACACTACATCCTGAGGGAGTATGCCCCTCAAAAGAAATGTCACCATTCCAATTTAAGGCCGCCCAGCCCGCATGCCGAGTCCCCCCTTTTAAATCAAATATTTTTTTGTTATTTTTTTTATAAATCAAAAAAAAAACCCCCCAATCTTTTATAAAAATTAAAAAAATAAAAAATAAAAAAAAAAAAAAAAAAAAAAAAAAATCAAATGTTTAAAATTTTTAAGCAACTATAATTACTGATGCTGATTCAACGTGTCTACTCTAATTTCAAGCATGTGATGCAACATTCAGCTAACAGAGAATTCGTCATACTACGGGTTGAATGAGTGAAGACAAAAAAAACACTGACGAAAACCAGGCTAATTTACGTTCTTGAAAAAAATAACATGATATTGCTGCATACAGACATAATTCCCCGCGCCGCACATAGCAAGTGTTCCGAATAATGCCAAATTTTGCGAAGCAGTTTTTAACAATGATACTAACAAGAATAGATGTACTGACAGGGAACGGATCAAAGAGTGTTAATGTATTACCATCCTCACCAATGGTCATATCGATGAGTTAGTTAGCTATTTGGGCTTTAGGGCGCTTCGACCACGATTGATCATTCGCGCCCATAACTTTTATTCAAGTGCTTTACGGTCGATGTGAACCTTGGTGTTGTGTACGTGGTTTGAAATCCAATCGCTGATAATTAACCGAACAAGTTTCCCGAATGTACAAGCTTTGAGTTGTTTCCCAGAATGTCTTCATGTGTCAAACGGTCCGCGTTTCGTCCATAAAACAATCGGCGCTCTGGTGCAAAGTGCTGGCACGTTAGTACGTGGCGTACATTCAGCGCTTCCAGACAGCGGGGGCACCGCGGTCTTTCCTCCCCACACAGAAGATAGCGATTGGTAGCGTAGGCGTGCCCGATACGCACCCTGCAGTGTGACCTCTTTTTGTTTCCTCTTGCCTGGATGTGAACAAGTTTCCTCTTGCCTGGATATACGCAGGCATGACGTCCAATGTCCTAGATGTGGCTTTATTGCATGTAGCTTATTATGTTTAATTCTCTATCCCATGCCCTCTGCCATTTAGCGAGTATGAAAGTTGTAATCCTAGATAAGTGGTCCCTGGCAGGAAGGGGACATATGCGTGGGAGGGGATTCTGTGCTGCCTACTTCGTCGCAGAGTCCGCACGCTCGTTGCCCGATGTGGCTTGGGATCCACAAGCGGACGGTTTTTCCATCTCGTTCCAACGTAGTAATTCGCATGAGAATGTCAAGTAGTATAGGGCCTGAGGGATAAAATAAGTCTGTGCCAAAAGGCTGCTAAGGGAATCAGATAGGATCACATGCAGAGCATCCTCAGAAACCTCTATAAATGACAATGCCTTCACGATCGCAATGAGTTCAGAGCTATAAACCGAGACACAATCAGGTGAACTAAACGAACGTACCACACACAAAGGCACGCCCTGCTCCTGTGTTACTCTTGGAACCATCAGTAAAAATAATTGTGTGTCCTCGGTAAAAGTCCAGGTGCTCAAACGTTCTCGACCGACTGAATGTCTCCTTTGTGCATGGCTGACAAGTATATGTCAATCGGAGGTGAAACCAGGTTCCAGGGTGGTATCGGTAGCTTTTGTATTCACATCACTCGACGCACTCTCGTTCCACTTTTTTTAAAGGTTCTGCATCCGCGTACAGAATGGTAATGTCTTCTGATCCTGCCCATTGGAAAAAAAGGACAAAATACGGTGGGACAAAACTGCGTCGTAAGTAGGGTGCGTGGGAAACTGCCGCAGCCTACACGAGTATCACAACCCCAACATTTCACATCTCAGTGCCAGCGGGGGTTCATTCGCCTCTGTCGTCAGGCTTGCAGTCGGTGAGGTTCTGAAGGCACCAGTAATAATACGCAGTGCTAAGCGGTGCAATGTATCCAAAGTACGCTTGTTGGTTGCGCAAGCGCCATCATACACGGGGCACGCGTAGTCCAGTTTGAACCGGATAAATAACTTGTAAAATACCATCAGGGCTTTACGATCCGCGCCGCAAGACATTTTAGCGATACATTTCAGTAGGTTGAGCGATTTAAAACATGTTTCTCTAAGTGTCTTGATATGGGGTTTATATGAGATAGGCTTGCCGCACAGTTCAACGCTCAGTTCCTGGATACACCGTTGATGGCAAAAATGGATAGTAGCCGTTTTGTCGGTGGGAAATCGGAAACCATTTGTATGCCCCAGCTCTGCAGCTTGTTCACTGCAAGCTGCAGCTGTCGTGTCATTGTTGAAGTATTTGAGGCAGAGAACCAGATTGCGAAATCATCCACAAATAGCGATCGTCCGATGTTCGGTGGTACATCATCGCCAATGTCATTGATCATCATGGCGAACAAAGTAACGCTGAGGACACTGCCCTGTGGGACTCCATTGGTTTGTTGGAGCCGTTCAGATAGTTCATGGCCTACCCGGACACAGTAGGAACTTTCAGTCAAAAAGTTGCTAACAAAAGTGCCCTGATGGCCACGGATTCGACACTTTCGAACTTTCATTAAAATACCGTGGCGCCAGGTTGTATCATATGCTCCTTCGAGATCGAAAAAGATGGCTCCAGTGTGTCGCTTCTCCTTGAAGGCTACACGTACAGCAGTGTCGAGTGTTAATAGATGGTCCGTTGTTCCACGGTGTTTCCTAAGACCGCACTGGGCGTTAGTAAAAAGGTCGTGTGTTTCTAAAAACCACGTGAGCCGCACATTGACCATTTTTTCCCAACAATTTACACAAGCAAGAGGTCAGGGCGATGGGCCGGAAATGCAGCGGATCGAGTCCACTCTTGCCTGACTTTAAGACGGGGACCACGGTGGCTTCCCGCCACGTGGCCTGAAATTGACCTTCCCCCAAACCATGTTGAAAGTCGCTAGTTCCCCTCCCCCCCCCGCCCGAGTTCTGAAGAACTCGTGGGGGAAAATGCTTTAGCATTTCGTTGTGGATGCGGTCAGGCCCCTCTGACACACCCTTCAGGCTCCGTATTACCGACCGTAGTTCTGTAGGAATCGGTTTGCCTTATGGCGCGGGTGTTAAGAGTTGTATGGTTGTGGTTTTTTTCCCTTGCTTTGCTTGCCGAGGGGGAGTAGGGGGGGGTTTTTTTTTTGTTTTTTTCTTGCTTTTTTTGGTGCTTTTTTTTTTCCGTTTGGGTGGTTAGCTTTATCGTTAACTTCTTTTTCTGCTGGGTAGGGGAAGGGGGAAAAAATTTAATGCCCTTTTTTTCCCCCCAAGCCCCCCTTTTTGTGTGTCTTTTTTTTTTCTGTTGGGTTGGTGGGTTCAGGTTCCTGGGTGTGGGCCCGCCCTTTCTTTTTTTTCCTTTTGTGATTGGTCTCTCCGTTTTTGGGGTTTTTTATGTAAGCGGAGGAGTGGTTTTTTTTTTTTTCTTAAAATCCCTTTTCCCTCTTTTTTGTGCCCCCCCCCCTCCTTGGCCCCCTTAGGAACCGGGGGGGGGGGGGGGGCCTCTGGGGTCCGGGGGATGCAGACATCGGCAGACTGCAAGAGCAGGGACGAGAAGTGTTCTACTGACAAAGTGGTGTCATCGTCGTCGTTTCCAAGGGACGCTTGCACCTCCGTTTCGAACTTCTGCCAGTTAGCCTTCTTAAAATCCCACCTCTGAGGTCTCAAACCAAGCACAACCCGATCATCATACTCGAGAAGTACCGGAAAATGGTCACTGCCCAGAGAATCGTCATGTACTGTCCAAGTAAAACATTGCGACAAACGTGGGCTTGCGAGGCTAAGATCAATCGCAGATGTAGCACCAGAAGGGAGTGTAAAGTGAGTGGCAGTACCGGTATTTAAAAGGAAGAGGGATTCATCGTGAATAAAACTCTCCATAGCCAGGCCTCGGGGGTTGATAGCGTGACATCCCCAAATTATGCTGTGTGCGTTGAAATCGCCAAGAAGTAGTAGAGGAGGAGGTAGCTCTAGCATCATCCGTCTTAACTCGACGGAAGGGAACGGGATTCTCAGCGGCAAATAGACTGAGCACAGTGTGACTGTATGGTGACTGAAACAAATTCTGGCAGCAACGGCTTGTGAGGTGTGTTGAGGACGACTTGTTGATATGGGGCGTTATGGCTGATTGATAGAATAACTCCTCCATGTCCACTGTCTGAGGGCATGCTTTTCGTCAGCACAGAGTAACCTTTGATACGGAATGATGACTGCAGCGGCAGCCTGGTCCCTTGGAGACATACTGCAATTGGACATTTCATGTTCAAAACTATTTCGAAATCAGCCATGTTCGGGCGAATCCCTCTGCAGATCCATTGTAAAACTAGTTGAGTCATCGGGTCAATTAGTAGAACGGGTTAAAAAGTAAAAGTACTGTGGTGGACTCTAGAGATGAGAGTGGATGTCTAAAAATGGCTCTCACTTCGTACCTTCGGACCGCCGTCAGGACGCGACTAAAGACGGAATCCAGGGTCCAACCCAAGCGAGGCCGTCCGCGGCCGCGACCTGGGCGACACACCATCCGGAGACATTGTCACGGGAAGAGCGCGCTTCTCGGCGCGTGCCGTTACACCAGGTGGACCGCAAGGAACACCGCTCCGGGGCGGTAGTGGAGGACCCATTTTGGCCGAGTCGGACCTCGGTGCAGGAGCGTAAGACGGGCCCTCCACTCGTCTGTGCGGCGACGGAGTAGCCGCCCTCGGTTGGACGCATTCATCCGGTTCTTGGCGGTTTGCTGCTCGGGCCCTCGCAGTCTCCGCAAGACGCGCCCGTTTGGCGTCGCGAGCGCGTCGCTCAGACTCCTGCCGCTCAAGGGTTACGTCTGGCACAGGCACCGAACCCGCTCCACTCGCATTTCTCAAAACCGGCGCGTTTCCAGAGCTGCTCTCAGTGCGAGAGTTTGGGTGCACACAGCGAGTGTTTTGCAGGCCTCTTGGCCCTCTGGGCCAAGAGGCCCAGTCCACTCACCGCCCGCCTGCGGTTCTGTTGGTAGCCCCGCCGCCTTGCTTGGAGCTTCGGACCGAGATCCCATCGGTTCTATTACGGTAGGGGGCGTTTCGGCCATATCGAGTTTTGGAGGTGCAGTATCCTCGGTCCTTTCGCTCCTCGAGGGGTCACATGGATCGGCCGCGCGCCCCATCTCCGCAGAGGGGGATGGTAGGCCACGCTCCGACAAAGGGGCGAGGCCGAAATATGTCAGTAGGTTGCGTAATTGGGATAAGAGCTGGGCAGCATTAGTAGGCTGCTGTTGTAGGGGAACGGGTTGTGTACTTTTTGCCTTCGCTGTATATTACTTTTTTCGGGTGGGTTTCATCGTAGACTTCTCGGGCTTGTCTGAAAGTAAGTTGTTTTGAACATTTTATTGCTATGGTTTCTCTATCCTTTATATGCGCTGGGCAGGTTCTATCGTAGGCAGAGTGCGGCACCTGGCCCTGACCGCAGTTGATACACCATACCTGTGTGGACGTGCAATCATCCCCGACGTGTTCTGATGAACCGCACCTACCACAAGTCGGGCGGCCGCGGCAATACTGAGTTGTATGTCCGTACCGTCGGCACTTAAAGCATCGCATGGAGTTGGGGACAAACATATGCACTTTCACCCTCAAGTATCCAACGCATACTGCGGCAGGTAGGTCAGTCGAGTTAAAAGTCAGAACAATGCTGTTGATCATTTGCAGCTCACTTCCTCGTCTCATCCTCATCTTACGAGCATCCACCACACCATAATCCGAGAAACCGTCAACGATTTCCGCCTAGGGGACATCTCTCAGATCGAAACACGTTATCAACCCTTTTGAATGTTTTTGTTTGTATTGTGTGGTGCCATTGAGATCGGTATGACGACTTCGCGCCTCCCACCATGTTCTCGTACAGAATATTTAAACTCATGCACTTAAAGTGTCCTCTTGGCGTCCTCAGCGTTACTGAATTCTACTTCCACACCTCTGTCACGCAGCTTTTCGCAGCGGACTACGCTTCCAAGTCGGTCACAGCCACGTTTACGCTCGAATGGTGAAAGTGATAATAAAGATTTTCCGGGATTACGAAACTTCCAGATAAGTATTCGTGGGGCAGGCGGCCTTGTATTAGCTGGGCTCGCACGGTGGGGAACACTGGAGATGTAGCTGGGCTCGCACGGTGGGGAACACTGGAGATATTTTCATTGCGAGACCCTCGCTCGTTCTAAGTATTATAAGGAGGAGACCGATGGTACGCCTCAGCAGGGGTCTGATTCGTGGCATGACTACCACCCGGTGCTACGGGGGCTTGGACCTCGTGGGAAGGTCCTGGGGGAGTCTGTGTTTGGTTGGTTGGTTAGTTGCTTGGTTATTTGAGCTTTAGGGCGCATCGACCAGGTTTGGTCATTTGTGTTTGGTGTAGCCATGTGAGTGTATTGGTTTCGGCTCCGCAAGATGTTCCACCCCAAAGGACCCTACGGGAGACGCCTGCCGCCGTGACAGCAGGACGCCAAACATCCGCGGAGCTATACGGGACAAGCGGCGCCTTCGCCCGGCCGAGAGAGAGACTCGCCACCCCGACCGGGATGCACCGCTCACCCCCTGACCCCAGCCGGCCGGGCCGGCAGACACTGGGAACAATCCCAGGTCCACGGCCCGAGGCGACCAGCCACTTGACCCGTAGGGCCCTACGGGCCCGCCCGCCCATCCGGGATATCGGGACCAAAGAGGCGTATTGGTCCCCCGTCACAACTAGCACCGTGCGACGGGGGACCTCAATCTCCAGGACTCCGTCAACCCCGGGGGCGGGCCGAGGGGGCGCGGCTACCTCGATAAAACTGAGCGGACGGGTAGACCAGGAGAAGTTAGCCAACCTGCTCGTGACAAGAGAGGGGTTGGTGTTGCAGGGTTGGATGAAAGACATACAAAAGGTCGCTGGTACGGGGTGGATACTGGAATTTAAAGAGAGGGATGGACGATGGAGACTACGTGAGTCCCCGGAAACACCTCCGTGCTTCCAACCCCTTATCGGGGCGGCTGTGTTACCCCGAGGGAGCGCCAATTCCCTGGCCAGCCCAGCAACGAGGCTGATCCCACTGTGGGGGTCATATCGATGATGCCAACATCAGTATTGTCTATGTGACAATGTATGCACGGGTTCATAACTATGGGGATTTCTCCCGAGAGGATTTTGAGCTCTCAAGTGGGAGAATAAAATGAAGACAGCAGAGTTTAAGTTCTGGTGCACGTTGTTTTATGGGCGACGGAAATCGAGGTAGTTAGTTATTTGGGTTTTAGAGTGCTTCGACCATAATTGATCATTTGCGCCCGTGAATCGAGATCGAGATAGTTTTCAATATCAAAACAGAGGCATGGGTCGAAAAAAAATGGTTTAAACACTGCTTCTTTAAACATGCAGCATTATCATCGATGGCATCACCCATGGCAGGAGGAGCAACCATCCTCTCTGGCGTCACGCAGGTGTTTAAGAACACTGCTTCGCCCATCTCGACATTTCAAGAAGCCTTTCGAAAAGCCTTCATTTTATCCCAGAAGTGGCCAAGACCCAGGGGCACTGTACATGTTTAAATGTCTGAACCATATGTCTGAAAAAAACTACTTAAGATATACTTAATATGCTATCCAGCCCAGCTGAACCTACACTGTGTGCTTCCAGTCGAAACAGCCATAACCGCCGACATTAGGCTTCAGAGTGCCTGAAAACCACAGTGTCAAAAAGATGCTAGGGGTGACAAGTCGCGTACAAGAACCATTGCAATGCTTATTCTAAGAGTTGAAGAAAAATCATCCTTTTGGTAACGATATGGTCATTTGTGGCTAGATGTAACAGACACCATCAGAGGCGCTGGAAGGGCAAGGTGACAGCAGCGAGGTGACGGCGGCGAGGTGACGGCTGTGAGGTGACGGCTGTGAGGTGACGGCTGTGAGGTGACGGCTGTGAGGTGACGGCTGTGAGGTGACGGCGGTGAGGTGACGGCGGTGAGGTGACGGCGGTGAGGTGACTGCGGTGAGGTGACGGCGGTGAGGTGACGGCGGTGAGGTGACGGCGGTGAGGTGACGGCTGTGAGGTGACGGCTGTGAGGTGACGGCTGTGAGGTGACGGCTGTGAGGTGACGGCTGTGAGGTGACGGCGGTGAGGTGACGGCTGTGAGGTGACGGCTGTGAGGTGACGGCTGTGAGGTGACGGCGGTGAGGTGACGGCGTGAGGTGACGTGACGGCGGTGAGGTGACGGCTGTGAGGTGACGGCGTGGTGACGGCTGTGAGGTGACGCGGTGAGTGACCTGGGTGAGGTGACGGCTGTGAGGTGACGGCGGTGAGGTGACGGCTGTGAGGTGACGGCTGTGAGGTGACGGCTGTGAGGTGACGGCGGTGAGGTGACGACTGCGGTGACGGCGGTGAGGTGACGGCTGTGAGGTGACGGCGGTGAGGTGACGGCTGTGAGGTGACGGCTGAGGTGACGGCGGTGAGGTGACGGCTGTGAGGGTGACGGCTGTGGGTGACGGCTGTGAGGTGACGGCTGTGAGGTGACGGCGGTGAGGTGACGGCTGTGAGGTGACGGCTGTGAGGTGACGGCGGTGAGGTGACGGCTGTGAGGTGACGGCTGGGCGTGAGGTGACGGCGGTGAGGTGACGGCGGTGAGGTGACGGCTGTGAGGTGACGGCTGTGAGGTGACGGCTGTGAGGTGACGGCTGTGAGGTGACGGCTGTGAGGTGACGGCTGTGAGGTGACGGCGGTGAGGTGACGGCGGTGAGGTGACGGCTGTGAGGTGACGGCTGTGAGGTGACGGCTGTGAGGTGACGGCTGTGAGGTGACGGCGGTGAGGTGACGGCGGTGAGGTGACGGCTGTGAGGTGACGGCTGTGAGGTGACGGCTGTGAGGTGACGGCTGTGAGGTGACGGCGGTGAGGTGACGGCTGTGAGGTGACGGCGGTGACGCGGTGAGTGACGCGGTGAGGTGACGGCTGTGAGGTGACGGCTGTGACGGCGGTGAGGTGACGGCTGTGAGGTGACGGCTGTGAGGTGACGGCTGTGAGGTGACGGCGGTGAGGTGACGGCGGTGAGGTGACGGCGGTGAGGTGACGGCTGTGAGGTGACGGCGGTGAGGTGACGGCGGTGAGGTGACGGCTGTGAGGTGACGGCTGTGAGGTGACGGCTGTGAGGTGACGGCGGTGAGGTGACGGCTGTGAGGTGACGGCGGTGAGGTGACGGTGAGGGTGACGGCGTGAGGTGACGGCGGTGACGGTGAGTGACGGCGGTGAGGTGACGGCTGTGAGGTGACGGCTGTGAGGTGACGGCTGTGAGGTGACGGCTGTGAGGTGACGGCTGTGAGGTGACGGCTGTGAGGTGACGGCTGTGAGGTGACGGCTGTGAGGTGACGGCGGTGAGGTGACGGCTGTGAGGTGACGGCGGTGAGGTGACGGCTGTGAGGTGACGGCGGTGAGGTGACGGCTGTGAGGTGACGGCTGTGAGGTGACGGCTGTGACGGCGGTGAGGTGACGGGCTGTGAGGTGACGGCTGTGAGGTGACGGCTGTGAGGTGACGGCTGTGAGGCTGTGACGGCTGTGAGGTGACGGCTGTGAGGTGACGGCTGGGTGAGGCTGTGACGACGCGGTGAGGTGACGGCTGTGAGGTGACTGCGGTGAGGTGACGGCTGTGAGGTGACGGCTGTGAGGTGACGGCGGTGAGGTGATGGCGGCGATGTGATGACTGTGAGGTGACGGCTGTGAGGTGACGGCTGTGAGGTGACGGCTGTGAGGTGACGGCTGTGAGGTGACGGCGGTGAGGTGATGGCGGCGAGTTGACCGTACAGCGAGCTGGGCATTGGCTATACCCGGTACGGCCGGACCGATTGTTACTCCTCTGCTCCATCCACTCACTCGCTGCTTAATCCATGCCAGGTAGTATGCACCGACACGGTTCAGAGTGTTGGCGGCTATTCCCTACCTGGAGGCCTCTGTACCGACACGGTTTGGAGGTCTCGCTCTTTCTTTTTTCCTTTCCATAACCGGCGCGCCCTGCCCCCTTGCTCGGCCGTACTCCACCCCCCCCCCCCACCACTCCACGAGTGTTGCGGACGGATCTACGACAGTCCACTGACGGGTCATCCGAGTGAGAAAACCGCAACAGTCGGGCAAGTGCAAGAAACTCAGAAATCAGAAAAACTCATGATGACAAATTGGCACGGTGCATTCAAGCGCAGGGTGCGTAGGAGAGCAACTGCGCTGTTTGGTTTGGGATACACAGAAGCAATGCCAGACGTGACTCGCAATTACATATTCGTGTCGAGCGGGTCTGCGTTCTGACATTTCCCCACCGGAGCAGAAATTAGCATTTCTGAACCAAATGAATGAATAGTGTTGCATCGGCCACCCACACAAATCAGGTATCCAACGATGACCAAAAGCGTCAAGTGAAATTGGCAGTGGAATTTCGGGGTCATCAAATGCGACATGCTGTGACGACATTGCAATAAACTTCGTCGTTCATCTTGCACTTCAGGATTACTGAATCGTCAGCATCATTAGTACTATTCCCGTATGCCGGTGGCTGCAGGGCTGAGCCTGCCTTCGGCTTCTCGCTCGCCATTACCAGGCTTTTTGACGCAGCTTCACGCAACTTGGTGACTTGTCCCAACATTATTTTTCAAATATTGTGTTCCAATTTAAGCATGGTACTTTGGTCATAGACGGAGCCAGGCCATATTTGTGGGGGGGGGGGAAATCGAGCCATTTTGGCGCTATTGTTCCATGCAGATCTACGCAAGTTTACACGGATGGGCACAACGTTTTGGCCTCAGTGATTCCAGTGTGTGCACATGGGTTGTTTTTAGTAATATTATGTTTAGGTGGTAAATGTGGTTCCAGGAGACCAAATTAAGGGGCATTGAGATTGCAACAAGAAGCAAGCAAATTGGGTTTGTTTTAGTACCAGGGTCATTATGTGCCAGCTAAACCCGTGGTGTACAATTCAAAACCCCATCCCCTCAGGGTTTGCTTATATTTTGCATACGTGGTTATCTTAGGCTTCAAAAACGATTATGATACGTGCACATCTCTCTGACCTTCGGTTTGTCCTGCATGGTAGCGTGAAAATATGGCATCGTACCACGTACTTATTTTTTAAAACTCCTATATCTCTGGAATGGGGAAGGTTTCCTTGATCCGAAAACTGTTACGGGGTGCACAATATTTGAACATAGGTGTACCAGTATATCCTTCAAAGATTTGAACTATTGTTGACCAAAACGCTGTATAAATTTCGATGTCCGAAATACCCTTTCACGGTTTTCTTCAAACTTTCATTTTTAAATTATACGTTCGATTTTACCCTGGTATCACTGGTAAATATAGTTGGACCTCCACTCGTACAATGTGTAAAAAATAAAATCCGTCAACATGGCCGGGTGCGCGCGGCGGGCTGCGGTCGGGCGGAGGTCTCGGAGCGATCGGGCGGCCCACGTCGGAGAGATGGCTCGTCGCCTTAAATTTAGCTGCCTACCATTCCACAAAGGACCTGGAAAGCTAGAACGGTCTGAATTCAGCTTTGCGTAATCAAACATTGTAATTTAATCATGTTTGATCCACTTCAACTTATGAAATCATACTATGCAGTCTCGTACTTCCGCACTCACACTTTATTTTCCAATTGGGAAGGTGTCCTCTTGAACCACCTAATATGGTAACATTTTGCATGTGCTACCTAATTTTTCATAGACCGCTACACTCGTCGAATGTCTAGGCCTGAACGAGTGGTACCTCATTGTGCCTTCATGGTTCTGGCAGCCGACGAGAAGGGCTTCGAGAATGTCGCGTGTATAAATGTTGCTCTTGCATAATGATGAAGTGCACTCCCACGCCTCCACAAAAAAGTTATCAAAATCAGGGGGCGCCTGCATACAAGTGCCCCCGCCCAGATCCGCCCCTGGACCCAGCGCCCGCTAGGGGAGTCTACATAATTCCCCAGATCAATGTCTGAGGTAAAATACACTGGGGGACGGCGGCGTGATTTGGGGAAAACAGAGGAGACGCGCGGCTTGCGAGTCTTTATAGCGCGCGGCCGAGGATGGCGGTGGTGACATCGACAGGCGAGGCGGTGGCGGTGGCGGCGGTGAGATCGACAGGTGAGGCGGTGGCGGTGGCGGCGGTGAGATCGACAGGCGAGGCGGTGGCGGTGGTGACATCGACAGGCGAGGCGGTGGCGGTGGCGGCGGTGAGATCGACAGGCGAGGCGGTGGCGGTGGTGACATCGACAGGCGAGGCGGTGGCGGTGGTGACATCGACAGGCGGTGGCGGTGGCGGTGGCGGTGGCGGTGGCGGTGGCGGTGGCGGTGGCGGTGGTGACATCGACAGGCTAGGCGGATGTGGCGGTACACTGCTCGGCTAGACAGCTGCCGGTGATGCTCTGATACCAGCTCAGCGCAACTGGAGCAGGACGGGAGGAAATACGGACGTAATTGGGGAGATGACGACCGCTGATGATGTCGCACACAATGACACGCCGGAGCGGGCGAAAGACAGACAGATAACATAGGATAATGAGGGAAAGAGGGGAGGGCAGGGAGAGAGGACTGAAATGGAGAGATGAGAGGGAGAGAAAGGGATGGAAGGGAGAGAGATGGAACGGAGAGAGAGATGGAACGGAGAGAGAGATGGAACGGAGAGAGAGATGGAAAGGGAGAGAGA
>JAOTOM010000855.1:0-48658 GCA_034440615.1 Ashinkailepas kermadecensis | reverse complement strand
GAAACAAACAAATTCCGCATTGAGAACTCACCTCACCAGAAATTGATGTCTCCCTCACGAATGCCAAGAAAGGACACACCATCCCAGAGCTTTTCAGAGCAGAAGCCTTGGAGGTACTAAAATTGTATCGCTGCTACTCTCGAACATACACTGATGGGTCCAAGACGGTAGATGGAACTGGGTGTGCATTTGTATGTCGTACAGCTACGAGATGTTTTACTTTACCACCGCACGCGTCTGTGTACCCTGCTGAGCTGGTTGCGATTATTAAGGCACTATGTTTTATTAAAGTTGGAGACGAAAGCCTACATCTTATTGTAAGACTCGTTGTACACTATTGTAAGACCTTCATGCCCTTCAGTCTTTTTACCCATCTAACCATTTTGCTCAAGAAATCATATCACGTTTCACTATATTTGGGTAGAGCGGAAGAGAGGATTATCCTCTGTTGGGTACCGAGTCATATCGGTATCATGGGAAATGAGCTGGCAGACGCTGCTGCAAAGCGTGTCGCGCAGTCACGTGGGACTCGAGCTCTGCCCCTCCAACGCCAGTGATTACTACGCAAAAGTAAATGATTTCCTCCAAGGAAAGTGGCAGGAAAGCTGGAACTCCCAGGTTTTAAACAAACTCCGATCTACCAAACCAGTTCTGGCCCCATGGACATCATCGCTGAAAAAAAATGTAGGAGAGAAAAGGTGATTCTGGCACGCCTGCGAATGGGGCACACGTATGCAACGCACAGGTATCTTTTGAGAATGGAGGCGAAACCACGCTGTTCCCGATGTAGCTCACCGATGACAGTTCGACACATACGGTTTTATTTCCCCAACTTCATGGTAGAACGAAGACATCACTTCGGTTTCAATTTCCACGAATTGTCGTACTGTGATGTTTTAGGTAACAATTCGGAGATCATCCAGATAGATAAAATATATCTATTTATATCGACGGCCCAGTTCGACGCAATCTATCCCTTCCAAAAATAGACCCAGGCCACTTATTATAGAGTTGTTTAATATAACGAAGAATGGCTCTTAGATGCTCCTGGGTTTTAGACATTGTGTGTAAATAAAATATATATACGACCTTCAATATACCAGGAGGTGCTGAGTTGACATCAAAAGTAACGATAAGGGTTGTACTTTATTGCTCAACGTTTCGGCCAGGGGCCATCGTCAGGAGTGATGAAGAAAGCTCAAATTTAAACAATTGAAATAATCACGCGGGAAAAAAAGCGTGCAAAAAGATACGTGAAATGCAGAAAAGCCTCCTCAGTGGTGCAGACACTCACAGAAACTCCAAGCCAGAAACAAACTATGTCAAGAAGGAATCCTCTGAGGAAGCCCGAGCCGATGGTCCATATACATATCGATGCATACATTCAAGCAAATATATAGACATATATCCAATATAACGCGTAATACATACTGTATATCATTTATGTTTATGTAATTTGATGTGATATACCAAGACGTCGTTTGCGTGTTTAGTTGCGGCCGTAGATTACGTATATGTAGAGATTCGAGGACCTTCAGATCAGCGTTGTCCCTGGCTGTTGCTAGAATTTCTACTTTGAAGTTTGTGTTAGTGTCACTGTGTTCCATGTTAGAATGTTTGTCGATCATGTGTTCGACTAAAGGAGTGTATGCTCTCCGAAGTCTGGCATCTCCCAAGTGCTCATTGTACCTATCCCTGATGCTACGTTTGGTTTCACCGACATAGAATGTTCCAAGACAGCGATTGCACGTTATTTTGTAAACTACGTTTTTCCGTGTACATCTACCTTTGAGCCCGTTGATCCAGGTGTGGCACGTTCTCCTACCAGCAGGGCATGGCGGAATTTCCAGGGCTGAGCGGACCAGGTAAGATTTCAGCGTAGGTCCACTAGTCCAGGCTACCCTAACATGGTTTAGATGATACGAACGAATGGCTGCGTTTACCTGTCGACATAGTTGGTCATGGACAAAAGGAAGTCTCATGTAAACATAGTTGGGATTGCTACCCGCTGGATGCCGACGTTGCCCACCTATCCTACTACTGTTGTGAGGGTGAACAGCACGAGCGGCGGAGTGTACCCGATGTGCTGGGTATCCGTTTTCCAGGAAAAGAGTCGTCATATTCGCAAGGCTCCGCTCGCATGAAATAGTATCGGAGGAGACTCGTGCTGCTCTCCTCATTTGGGATGTTAGAACGGCCTTTTTAGTGGCCATCGGGTGGGCCGAATCATAGTGCAAGATGATGGGGGCTGCCATTGGTTTAAAGTACAGCTCGGTGGTGTAGCTCCCATCAGCCTGAACTACAAACAACGTATCAAGGAAAGGAATCGAACTGCTATGACCAGTGTGTTCTAAGGTAAACTTGATGCTGGAATGTTGTTGGTTAATTTCTGCAAAGAAGTCTAGCAGAGAGGCCAAGCCATGTGTCCAAACACCAAAAATTTCGTCTATATACCTCATGTAGAGAGCTGGTTTCAAATCATACGAAGCTAAGAAGATCGACTCAAGGCGGTGCATAAAAGCAATCGCTAAAGGAGGTGCACATCGGTTACCCATAGCCACTCCTTTTGTCTGCTTGTACATGGAGCTACCGAAACGTATGAGGTTATTGCTGAAAATATGTGTTAGTAATTTCACACAGTCCTGTACCCCAATCCCGAAAAGACAAATATCATCAAAATTGTCCTCGATTAGACGAATCACAGCATCTATTCCCTCCTTTATCGGAATGCTGCCATATAAATTTGTCACGTCCATGGTAAAAACAATACTGCCTTCCGGAAGTTTTGTAGGAAACGTTTCATTCACCCTCTGCAGGTACGACTCCGAATTTGTCAGATGGGCGGGAACCAACGCTAGTATCTGGACGAGAATCTTACTCAAGAACCAAGATAACTTATCTAGGGGGTCACCACTCGCACCACGGATACCACGGACACCACGGATACCCAGCACATCGGGTACACTCCGCCGCTCGTGCTGTTCACCCTCACAACAGTAGCAGGATAGGTGGGCAACGTCGGCATCAGCAATCCCAACTATGTTTACATGAGACTTCCTTTTGTCGATGACCAACTATGTCGACAGGTAAACGCAGCCATTCGTTCGTATCATCTAAACCATGTTAGGGTAGCCTGGACTAGCGGACCTACGCTGAAATCTTACCTGGTCCGCTCAGCCCTGGAAATGCCGCCATGCCCTGCTGGTAGGAGAATGTGCCACACCTGGATCAACGGGCTCAAAGGTAGATGTACACGGAAAAACGTAGTTTACAAAATAACGTGCAATCGCTGTCTTGGAACATTTTATGTCGTTGAAACCAAACGTAGCATCAGGGATAGGTACAATGAGCACTTGGGAGATGCTAGACTTCGGAGAGCATGCACTCCTTTAGGCGAACACATGATCGACAAACATTCTAACGTGGAACACAGCGACACTAACACAAACTTCAAAGTATAGATTCTAGCAACAGCCAGGGACAACGCTGATCTGAAGGTCCTCGCATCTCTACATATGCGTAATCTACGGCCGCAACTAAACACGCAAACGACGTCTTGGTATATCACATCAAATTACGTAAACATAAATTATATATATTATGTATTACGAGTTATATTGGATATATGTCTATATATGTGCGTGAGTGTATGCATCGATATGTATATGGACCATCGGCTCGGGCTTCCTCAGAGGATTCCTTCTTGACATAGTCATGGGCGGATCCAGCCAGCAAATGAAGAGGGGGCCAAATCGATGACGAGTCCGGGGACCGGGGAAGAGGGTCGTGTTGCGGATGGGCGACAAGGAGGCACTTTTCACTAAAAACAAACGACCTAATTACCTGTAATGGCCTGGCAGACAACAGTGGCCGCATCAGACCGGGAGTGATCTGCAACGTCACAAAATAATTTACTCTGCTTAAATACCGACATGCTTCACAGAACTCAACTCAAAATAAATATTTCACTCTTTATATCCGCTAAAGCAGGGGTCCCCAACCTGCGGCCCCCGAGCCGATTTGTGCGGCCCCCGGTGCCATATTGAGTTTACATTACACTGCGGCCCGCGGCCTTTTTAGCGGTATTTAGCGCGGTATTTAGCGTCATTTTTTGTGGGTGCGGCCCTCGGCCCCTCACGACTTCGGTTTTGTGGCCCTCCGCCCAAAAAGGTTGGAGACCCCTGCGCTAAAGAGACGACGACTAGGAAATGGCTGAAAAATTCACTACAGATCGATAGCACGTACACCGAACCGTAGTCTCCTGGGAAGCAAACCTATAGGTACCCATACTCCCTTTTCAATCAAACATTAAGCTCGTTGTTACGAAGAAACTTACGCCGTCGGAGATCATATGCATTAGGCACAATTTACGAGCCATGGCATATGGCATACACATTGTGCTTACGAAATCGCCTGACAACCAAAACTACGATCAATACTCTATATTCAATCGAACATGAATCTCGTAATTCTGACGAAACTTACGCCCTACATCATATGCACGAGTTACGAGAAATAAACATACGGGACAAAACGAGACATAAACAGTTACGAGGGAAAAAAGCGAGATCGTTAAAGTCACGCTACTGTCTGCATCATACGCTTATCCGCTTACAACGCGAGGCCTCGTCAGGTCTCACAGGCGAACTTTAAAGTCCAGGCGGCGCACTCCTGATGCGGCGAAACGGTCCATGACCTCGCTGGTAGTCGGGAGCTGCCCGCGGTGTGCCTGGATCAGGATCAGCGCCTCCAGTCGGTCCTCGGACATCGCAGCTCGGAGCGCTGTCAAGGTGCACGTCACTTTGGAAAACACGTGCTCAGCCTCTGCCGTCGACACCGGGAGTACGGACAGCACTCGCAGCAGTGTGTGCATTGTTGGGAAGATTGTGGCGGGGCACGCGTTCAGGGCTGCGATGGCTGTCAGCGGAGCGTCCTCACGTCGGTCCCTCCACATCGCTGACCAGACATTCAACTCGGCTTGCACCTGTGACTCGGTCACGTCTCCCAGCAGCCCCTTGAACTGCTGGTAGGCTGGCTGGACCTGGGACCAGTCAGCGGCGCCGACGCGTTTGGGCAGGATCGTGCTCAGGCCTGCCACCAGCTTCATGTGTGTGCCGAACCGCATTGTCACATCTTGTAGCACATGATCCAGGGCGGGGTTGAAGACATTGACTCGGTAGTACCCTTCGATAGACGTGTCCTTCCCCGCGTTCGCTCGACACGTTGACGTCTCCACCAGGCGCGGCTTCTTTATCTCCACGTCCAGGTCCTGCGCGGCTGACGTCACCCTCGTCATCAGTGATGCGAACTCCTTCTTGCTACCGGCTCGGAGCTGCTGCAGCACAGACTTCACTGCCTCGATGAGGTCCAGCGCCTTGATCAGATCGGCTCCTTTCTCTTGAAGAGCGAGAGCCAGAGGCCGCAGGATGCCCGCCAGGCGTTCCGCGACCACCAGGCCCACCAGAAACTCTGTTTTGGAAATAGCGCTGAGCAGCATGGCCGCCTTGGAGCTGGAGCGCCGATCTTCCCATGTGGCGATCAACTGCAGCGCATGGTTGACGGCAGGGAGCTGCTCACAAAAGCGCTCCACCGCCACATGTCTCTCCACAAACCGAGTCTGGCACAGCTTGATCAGCTTGTGCTGCTTGCCGTCCTCCATGGACTGCGCTTGGCGGAGCATCTCCCCCCTCTTGGCTCCGTCCGTGAGGAAGCACACAACCGACTCCATCGTGTCGAGGGCGTTCCGGATGATGCCGACCTTGATGATCAGGGACGTTGAGAGGTTGAGGGCGTGTGCAGCGCAGTGGTAGTCCTCCAGGGGTGCCTTGGCCTTCACCTTGGCAGCTACCCCGACCTTGGCACTTGCCATGGAAGCAGCGCCATCGTAACTCTGGGCTACCAGTCTCGTCGTGTCCAGCTGAAGCTTCTGCATTCTTCCAAGCAGAACTTCAGCCAAGTTGGCACCTGACATTTTGAGCTCTGGGCCAGTCATTGTCTTGCGCAGTGTCTCCAGCACGTCCAGCACGGCGACAGGGTCTTCTCGGATAACCAGCTGGCCATCATGCTCGTCCATGTAGCGAATTACCACGGCCATCTGCTCTCTGTTCGTCAGATCTGTGGTTTCATCGGCCATGACCGTCCAGGCTGTGGACTTGTTTACCTTGTTTACGATGGCCTCTTGCACCAGGGTTTTCATGTCATCCAGGATTTCGTTTTGCACTGTTTTACTGGTGTACTTTGCGTTGTCCGAACACTCCTTCAGGTGGACCCTGAGAACTTCATCGCCACTCTGCAACCTGAAGCGAAGGCGACCTCGGAAGTTCCCATCATTGTCAGCAGGAGGAACGCCGCTGGGGTCGATCCTTCCCTGGTCACGATGCCCTCGTAGTGGGATGTTCTGCGTCGCTGCGAAAGTCACTGTCTCCACGATCGCGCCCAGGACGGACCGGTTTCGCTCGATCTCGCGCTTGCTGGCTGTCTGGACCACTGATTCCATCTGGAGTTGCGGTTGCTTCATCCTGATCAGGAACTCGGCTGCTCTCGCCGCGTTCTTCTGGTGTGAGCCTGATCTCGCATGTGCGCTGAGGGCTCCATTCTTCCCCGACATGTCTGAGAAGATTGGTCGACTGACCAGCTTTCCCTTGGAGCTCCCGTGCCCGCCACGTACGCCTTCGTCCACGCCCACCGTCTCGCCGAACAGGACGCAAACACTGCACCAAGCACCCGAAAGTTCACCTTTTCGCGAGACGGCCAGCCACTTGTGCTGGTCCATGTCATAAAGTCATAAAGTATTAAGGCTTAATAAGAGCCACAGGGGCCCATCTGGGTTAAGCCTATCTAGAAAAGGTACTAGAATGTACATACTCCCATGTGATGTACTAACAGGTATCGTTGGCGACGGACTCCTCCTTTATAGTGATAAGACACTGGGCAATCACTCCTGACCGAGGGACGCCATCTCCTCGTCAGACAAGCCAGTTTATCACTATCGCTCGGCTTCGTTCCGATTAAAAAACCGAAGTCGTTGGGAGGCAGGCCGGCCGAGTCAGATGAGGGCTCCTCAGGATGGGGGAAGATGGAGCAGCTAGATGTTCCTGGCAGGCCAGGCGCTTCCACGGGCGACGAGGAGATGACAGGGCTGCGGCTATCCCCTGAGGAAACACGAGAGCACAATTTGTGAGGAAAATGCGAAGCGAAAGAAAAGGGACTTCTTGGGCTGTGGACAGCACAGAAAACCAGCGTCCTAGTGCGACCAAACTGAGGACACTCGGCACGTTATTTATTGTAGAATTAGTATTACAACAGACACTACAATAGATGCTGGCCATTACAACAGAAAAGTCATCGTGAGATGTAGTTTGTATTCGTGTAATTGGGAATATATCGAACTATTCAGACCATTTATATGGCTTTATAGGAGCAAGAGAGAGACAATGAGACAGTGCAAATGCCAAACAGGCATGGGGAAAAAGTGTGCAAGCACGTTATCAACATCGCACAACGAGCTGTTCAGATCACTGATTTGGCAGAGGCCACGCCACTGCGGCCCACACCGAATTTTATGTTCGGACCCCTAACTTAGTTCAGGGAGATACCTGAAAAAGAAAACGGTAATAAGCAACATACTAAAAAAAATACAGTAAACAAAACATGCCAAAAAATGGTCAGGGACCCCGAATGTAACTTTTTTCCATCATTCATTGAGGACATACTCTAACCTCTGCCTGTCGAGCGGCAACTGGTCTGCGGGGCCAATGAAAATCGGGTCAGAGGCCTAAGCATCGTCACATCAGCGGTACGGAAAATGTAAACATGCCAGAAATGACCTTTACCAGAGGGATCAACACTCAATAACACAAACGGTACACTAATTGTGTTGCTTAAACTAATTTTTATATTTTTTAATCTACAATTAATAATGTGTTTGGATAATGTTTCACGGTACCTGCAGGGCCTTGCAGCATGTCTGGAGACGGATCGTCCGGGGATACCGGAATCAGAGATGGCTGAGGACCTCGGCTGGAATATAGACATTCAATGTCAATATGCTATAAAGGAAATATGCTACATGCAGCCAAGTTTACGAAAATAAAATGCATACTTTTATTCAGAAAGGAATTGAGAAATTATGTTATATTTAATTGTATACATAGTGAGAAGGTGGGATTGAATATGTAAGCCAGAGCAAAAGGGCTGCTCGTGAAATGCAAATTATGATATTTGGATGCTCTTGGCAAATCACACAAGATTTTACAATTTCATCCATAACATGACACGGGATTTCATCTTTGTCCAAACTTTAGGTGTACGTAGGCTAGGTCAAGCACATCAATATGTTATTTTGAATGAGTTTTATGAAGACGTGTATCTGATTTGCAAAAATCCAATCCATGACGTACAGTGCATGTCTTATACGTTTATAAGCAGGTTAATAGGCACATACTGATCTCTATGTGACTGTAGCAGAGTCCGAAATGGTCTGGATTGCTTCTTTGTATACGAATCCGGACCAATCCATAGGATTGGATCGGCTTTGGATATGGTTTTTTACATACATCACCGATTATATTGACTTGCATTCCAAACTATAAATAGTATGGCAAGTATTCAATAGGTTTACACCGATTTAAAAACATATTTTACCATAAGAATCCTGGTTAAAATACAATGCTAGATTATATTATTATAATAACCTCAAGATGATACTTACCTCTCAGAGGGCTTCCTTTTAAAAAATTATGTAACGACTTTTTGATGTCCACTTTTGAAATGTTCAGAACTTCTCTTCATGTTTTAAATTAGAGATCACCCTGCTGGACAGTGGCAGAATGGATTGAGTTAAACGATCTACAAAGCAATACATTGCCAATGCAATATAATTGGTAAAAATTATTCATTTTTGGGATCCGGACCCCCAACGAAAATAATGGGTGCGCCCCTGCAGACTGCCATTAATTTTAACTTTGGAATATTAAGGATGCAGTGCAAATATTGTGGATGCAACTGTATTCCCAAAAAGAATAGAAAGTTACACCTATGATGTCACGTGCGGTGATCACCCAACTTCTTTCTTTTAGTAACCTTGGATCACATCACCCCTTGCTCCCTCTATTGTTGTTCGAGCGAATAAATGCAACTACTTCCACAAGCTTTCTAGCAAAAAGTGCAAATTGTTTCCCATCTGAGATGGTCTGAGGTCCAATATTCCTAGAAATTGGCCTATTTATCAAATCAGACAAATACAAAAGGTGGGGCCAAAAGGTATGTTGGCCCCCAATTTCGCGACCAAAGGGGGGGCCATGGCCACGTTGCCCCCCCCTGGATCCGCCCCTGGACATAGTTTGTTTCTGGTTTGGAGTTTCTGTGAGTGTCTGCACCACTGAGGAGGCTTTTCTGCATTTCACCTGTCTTTTTGCACGCTTTTTTTCCCGAGTGATTATTTCAATTGTTTAAACTTGAGCTTTTTTCATCACTCCTGACGATGGCCCCTGGCCGAAACCTTGAGCAATAAAGTACAACCCTTATCGTTACTTTTGATGTCAACTCAGCACCTCCTGGTATATTGAAGGTCGTATATATACTTTATTTACACACAATTATAGAGTAAAAAAATTAGATATGGGCGCTACATAACCAGTAGCAGTTGATTCGCCCCTAAGCCCAAATAATCAATCAACCAATCAATGAACAACTACTGTCAACGGAACGAAGGTCCGTGGGTCTCCGGGATGTTGCAGGTGCAGAGTGGGGAGCTCCGGCTATTTTACTTGGAGCGGCGCGACTCGGCCACACTATTCCCGATCATCGTCGGCAGCATCGAACCTGGCACCACCGTGTGTTCCGACGAGCTGCAGGCCTATAACGACATTGGAGTTCAGCGTGGGCACGCAGCAGAGGGTGTCAGACCCATTGACTCACAAACTGTTTTGTTGCCGTGCAATTACCGTGCAATGGATCAATTCCTCCTGTATCTGATGTTTCTTGACAAATCTGGTAATACGAATTTGTTTCGTATGGCGCAGCGGAACGGGGGCGGACCCATGCCTATGTGCTCCAGACAGTCAACCATTCCCAGAACTGTGTTGACCCGATGACTGGCGCCAACACTCACAGGCTAGAGCGGGAGTGGGAGCTGTGCAAGCTGTCCTTGATACGACTGAACCGTGGCACCTCCCACACTCTTCTACCAGGTCGTCTGGCCTGATTCTGGTTCCTGAGTCTCAACGGATCCAAGAACTGTGCGAACATAGTTGATCCGTTGAATATATATATATATATATATATATACGTGGGCTATCTGGGGCGCCGCCATCCGAAGGGGGCCTGTAGCGGTGAGGAGCCCCCTGTTCCGGCTATATGGGGCCTCCTGTAAGTGGCGAATCCAGGGAGGGAAACTGGGGGCATGTGCACCCCCCCCTAGAAGATAGCGCTTCTCCGACCAAGCAAAGGCGTCCCTCCACGAAGGCTCGAGTGCACCCTATTCCCATTCGAATTTTTCAGCCAGAGGCGCCCTCGACAGGAAAAGTCGCTCCTCCAGGTACTATCGCGGTGGCGACCCTCCAGACACATGTCCCCTCCTCCCAGATGGCAATTCCTTGATCCGCCCCTGCCTCCTATGGCAGCTATGGGTTTTCTGTGGCGGCTATGGGTCCTCTTGTGACAACAATGGGCCTCCTGTGGCCGCTACTGGGCCTCATGTTGTCGTCTTGGGGCCTTCCGTGGCGGTCAGATTATTTCAGGCGGTCTTCTGTGGTTCCCTTCCAGGAACTCTGCTGCCACAGAGGAGGATAAGTTATGGCGCCCTTAGCCCCGGACAGGGGTGTCGATTTTAAAAAACATTGGGGGGCCGAAGTGTCAACGTACTAGACACCCCCCCCCCAAACAAAAACTCATCGGATTTCGCCCACTATATTTTCAGACCTCAATAATTCTGAGTTTTTATTTGACGATGTGTATGTTAATGTTTATTCAGCATCCTCGCCAACGGGCAAAATCGTCCAGTAACAGGTGAAGTCACCTAAGCAAAAGAGCAGTACACAGTACATGTCAACATAAAAACTTTGAGTCATAGCATGCGACTACAGAGTCATACAATGGACATTACAATGGTCCATCGTAATCGTCAACGTCATCGTCATCGTCAACGTTATCGTCACCCTCCCCTCACTCTACACACCAACAAATACACACCGGCTTAAGTAAAATATTTCTGCGCCCATATGCAGGCTAAAACACACCGGCCTTGATGCAGCATCGGAGCACAGCAAGCTTGAACTGTGATGACGATGGGTGAAGGTATTTCCTTGGTGCCTAACATTAGGGAGGACGAAGCCAAAGTTTGGGTGGGGCGAATTCTGGGTCGGGCAGGGGGCACAGCCTCCACAAAAGCATAGAAATCGAAAACAATGTCCTCTGATCAAACATGTGCATTGATGTAGTCATCGTGATCGCCGAGTCTAGTCAGTCACCACTCACGACACCAATCAAACTAAAATGCAAAACGGATCATAGACATCAATCAGCGCAATCGTCCTACTACTTTTTTGTAACAACAATCTAAAAACTCCACCCGTACCCTATGGCGCAGCCAAGAGCAAGTGTAGGACACGCCGGGTACATGCCTCTCCGGTCACGGCCAAGGAGTCCGAAAAGGTCAGCCCAGGAGATTCCCAGAAATGCCATCCGACGGTTTTGAAATGGATATGTCGGCTGGAATGGTTCCTTTGCTAGAGTCGGAAATAAAAAGTACAAAACTTCGGAAAGTGGGGATAATGGCAGAAATCAAAGCAGTTTTCAAATCGGCGGAATTGGAATGATCCCCGCACCAGGTGTGTCGCAATAGGGTCATTTTTACTGCAGCCCTGTTAGTACTTGTAATCCTTTCCCTCCAAAAGGTTAAGTGCGGAGTTTTCTATACCTTTGGTGGTGCTTGGACCCCACTATATTTGCCTTCTTCACCTCATTCACCAATTTGATTTCTAATTCCCCTTGAAATTGACTTGGGACGGATCCAGGAGGATAATATTCAAAAATCTCCGAAATGCCGAGATTCGCAGTGGCTGCAGCATAGCAACACCAAATCCAGATCATACTGTCTTTTCATCAACTCAAATAACTCTGCTTTCCCAAAATTGTAATCAAGACCAAGGTTACTAAACGGAGATCAGGTCAAATTCTCTCTTCTTATCGCAGTAAGGGGAAAATTTTTCGTGCAGAACATGATGAAAGAATGATATAGATATTCGGCTTTCAAATATGTGACAAGGTTAATGGTGTTAGGTCAGGTCAAGTATTATGCATATTCTACACTGCCGTCTTGTGTGTGGAGTTGGGATTTTTGTGCGCGTCAGCCGCCTTAGCGACATTCCGCCCGCAATGTCGTTTTATGCCGAATGCTACTGCTCCTTGTGAATTGAAATTTTAATTCAGTTTTAGAGCCACCGAAGTAGTACACCATGACATTGTGTGAACAATGATCCGAGATGACCGGACTTCGTGTGACCGGACCTTATCATATAAAGCAAATATAAAGCATATGAAGGGCAAATATGAAGAGGTGCAAAATGTCGGACAATAGAAACACATGGCAGATGTAAGGAGTCTTCATATAGGTGCGAGGGACACGAATAAGGCCACAAGGGTGCCGCACCCAAAGGCATTTCTGGCCGCGCTGCTGTTAGTACCTGTAATCATTACCCTAGTGGAGATAAGGTCAGTCTGACTGCCGACAGAATTTGCTTTTCTGATGGCATCAATATTAATCGCTCGAAATGCACAACAAGAGCAGCTGTCGCTCAAGCAGATTCAATGGCTGTGACGAATTGAGAAATATTCATACATGGGTGACATTGGTACCTATTAATGGTAAGGTGAACGGTAGAATGTGGAGAAAGTGACAACTAATGCACATAAAACTGCTCGGAAAGATGATGCAAAGTCGTGACTAATCCCACACCGTTCACTTTGACTCACCAGGGCCGTGCAGTACGCACCGTCAACCAGTGTTGGATTTATACTTTGCAATCCTGGGTGATGAGAGGACAACTTCTGAGTGATGGAATACGGAGAGGATATTTTCCTTCAAACCTTGGCATCAGAATCTCACTTTGAAGTTTCAGGTGAATCTTGAGCACTTTACCACAGGGCAATTCATTGTCGAACAACACCATCGGACGTCCACATTTAAAATGCATGCAGGAAACAACATGGAGGATAATTTTGCGAAGAGGATAATGCTATGGATGGCAAAAATCCAGGAACACCCCGTTTTTCGACCCTGACGTCCACTGTGGCGGGCCAGGGTCGCAGAGCAAACCGTCCACTGTGGCGGACCGGGGCTGAGGAGCACACCTACTATGGCGGACCAGAGCCACGAAGCACACCGTCCACTCTGGCGGACCGGTACCGCGGAGCACATGGTCCACCGTAACGGACCGGAGCCGCGGAGCACACCGTCCACTGTGGCGGACCAGGCCCGCGGAGTACATCATCAACCGTGGCAGACCAGGGTCGCAGAGTACACCGTCCACTGTGGTGGACCGGTGTCGTGGGGCACACCTACTATGACGGACTAGGGCCACGAAGCATAGCGTCCGCTGCGGCGGATCAGGGCCGCGGAGTACACCATCCACTGTGGTGGATTAGGGTCGCGGAGCAAACCGTCCACTGTGGCGGATCAAGGCCGTGGAGTACACCGTCCATTGTAACGGACCGGGGCCGCGGAGCACAACGTCCACTGTGGCGGATCAGAGCCGTGGAGTACACCGTCCATTGTAACGGACCGGGGCCGCGGAGCACATCGTCCACTGTGGCGGATCAGAGCCGTGGAGTACACCGTCCATTGTGGCGGATCGGGGCTGCGAGCCCCCTCTGTGCTGTGGAGGGGGCCATATCTACCACCATTATTTCTGAGTAACCGGATTTCAACCCTAACTCCCCTCATCCTGTTTGAAGGTTTTTATTTTTGGTATCCCGTGAAAAGTCACCTCACACTGCTGAAATTGCACTTGAACAAATCACCAAAAAATGTAAAATTCGGCAATATCAGACATTCCAATTAATAACGCCCTGTCGCCAAAACGCCAACGTTCGTGCACGTGTACACCGGCCTTGCGCAGTCGGCGCATTCGCCACTCTACGTGCGCTTCTCCGATTTCTGCTAGGCCTCCTACGTTTTGCTAATTACATGATAGTCTTGTGCGACATTTCACATGTGGAATGCCTGGTATGGCGGCTCGTTGGGAAGAAATCGATAAATTCAATTCGATGTATTAGTTCTCTTCTTCCCACATTTTCTCGTGATTAAGAACTCCGGAGACACACTGAGCTTTAATGCACCTCATCTCTTTGGTTAAATAAGCTCCCAGATTGGCTACCGAGCCGTGACCCTGGCTAGGTGTTCGTTTTTACCCGTTGCATTTTTCTTCTTCTATGGATGTGTTTTAGTGCTCCAGACAATCTTTGTGAGGGGCCCAGCACATGTTTGAGACCCTGCTATTTTTTTACAGCTTTGTTGCCTTTTTATACACCGATGATATTTGTGTGGTATCGGCGCGTTTTCGAAGACGCCGATGTGTTTATTTAGTGTCCGGTCTATTTGTTCCTTGTTTACGATCAATTCCCTTTTTGAGGGCCCAGCCTGTTTTTGAGTGCGGTCTGATGGCCCTGGTGTGCCTTGAGGGCCTTCGTTATACTTTTATTTAGCGCTCCCGGTGTGTTTATGTCGAGCTGCAACGCATCAAACTATTTTAAGGCCCTGTCTCGGTACGCTTTTGATTACCGACATTAAATTTTGGGGTTACCGACGGAATTTTGCGCCCCGAATGCGATATTTGGGGGCCACGTGGTCACTGGTTGGGATCCCTAGCTCGAGCTTTAGTGGCTAGGACACGTTTTTGGCGGCCAACACGTTTTGTGGGGTTTTGGAGAGGTTATTGGGACCCCATAATAATTTTCCATGTCGGGACTGGTTTTCGTTGCCCGGTTTCATTTGTTGGGTGATCACAATGAGACTTTTGAAGACCCGGTGCGACCTGCCATGCCCCTAACGTGATTTTCAGGGATCCGTGCGATAATTCTTTGTACCCCTAGGCTCAACGTGACTTTCCGGGGCCCCGGCCCGACCGTTTGTGGCCTCCGTCATGATTGTCTTGAACCCCAGCACGACTCTTTCGAGCCCCCAGCGTGATTTGCAGGGGCACAGGTGGGAACTTTTAAGGCCCCAGCGTCCTTTTCAGAAGCCCCTGCGCGACTTTTTCGCCCCAGTGCGATTCTACGGGGCTCCGGTGCGATTATTGGAGGCCCAAACGGGATTATTAAGGAGACTGGCGCAATTTTTTTGCAGGAGCTCGACACGATTCTAGGGGGCCCCACAACCTGTCAGGGGGAAACTGCCCACAATGTCCCCTCCCCATTCGGCATGCTACTGTGACATGGCATTCTGCAACATAAGCATATAGGAATAGCTCATCCGTTTTATCACTCGCACGTGATTTCAACTCCCAAGTTCTCCAGACAGTTTGAGGAAAGTCAAACATCAACATGGATAGGCAAAGATGGACGATTAGGCAACAGGGATACCATGGAATTTGATCATAGTACTCTTGCTGCAATACATACCTTGTTCCGCAGGCTGCTTTGGAGATGGATGCGCTCCTGAAGTTTGGTCAGAGTTGGAGTTGGAAGTGGATGGAGCAGCACTGTGGAGGACATTACATGTGGTTCAAAGGACTTCTTTCTGTTTACATTAACAATGCAGGTAATGAAGTAACACTTTCATTAATTGACTTCTATAGTGTCCTGAGTGAGCAGTAGAATCGAGATGGGCTCTTGTGATATACGTCATAGAAGTAAGGTTATGATGGAGCTTTTAGACTCCAGGGAGAATGGTATGGATTCACTCATTAGTGAATCCATACGATAACCTAATAACCATAACACACATAACCTAATCTAGCATATCCTAACCTCCTTTTGGATAAAAAATAAGAAAACAATTTTAAGCAATATATTCTCTGAAAATTTTCTAAATTAGAAAACCGAACCAAACCTAGCCTAACCTAACGTCAGCTGCTTCCGAAGGAAAAATTTCCGAAGTTTGGAAAATCTTTGAAAATTTGTGAATTTTTGTTTCACCTTATAAAACTAAACTAGCCTGGCCTAACCAAACCGGTATCTTTGTGCTTTAAGGTGGTACCAAGAGAAGTATTTACACACATTTGTTTCCATAAAGCAAACAAATGGGTTAGGTTTGGTTAGGTTAGGTTAGTTTAGTTTAGCCGAACTAGGTTAGTTAGGCTTTTTAAGTTCGAAATTTTGTCAATTTTTTTCCAATTAAAAGAAAGCGATTGCACAGAAAATAAGTGGTCCCATCATCTTTAGTCACCTTCATGAACATGGTATTCTGAAGAAAAATTCAAAAAGTAAAAATAAAACCCCTTAAACTGCAAATTTACAAATAATTTTTTTCTTCAAGAGCAACTCATGTTAGGTTAGGTTAGGTTAGGTTGGGTTCGGTTTTTAAATTTTGAAAATCTTCAGAAAATAAAATGCTTTAGCTTTTGCTACTTGTATTTTTCTTTTCTTTTCTCCAAAGGGATGTTAGGCTAGGTTAGCTTAGGTTATGCTGATTTTTTTGATTTTTTATATACATTTCTTTTTATGCTATGTTACCTCACTCAAAGCTCCTTTTTGGTGTTATTTTGCCCACAACCTGAAAAGTAAGCATTTGCACAGAAAATGAGTGGTCCCATCATTTTAGTCACATTCATAAACATTGCATTCGAATGATAAATTCCAAGAATTCATAAAACACCTTAAAGCGCAAATGTACTACCAAAACTAAGCTATTCGTTTGCTCTATGGAGGAAAATGTTTGTAAAAACATGTCTTGTTACCACCTTAAAGCACAATAATACTCAAATATGGTAGGTAGATAGGTAAGTAGGTATCTGGCATTAATATAGAAACACCGTGCAAAAATCAGAAAAAGGCATGGACTGGACTTGTTGAAGCTTTCCTGCCAACTTCTTCCTCTATTGTTTCTTTGGGAATTAAATATCAGCAAGAATCCACTGCTTAAAATCACACCAATCTGCAGACACATCGGGTGTGAAGTATACAAAATGAAGCAGCGCGACGTCACATGAGTTTGGCCACCGGATTGAACATCGCGCGAAATTGCGACACAAATGTCTCACCTCTGTCATATTTGTCGATCACAATCGCTAGTTTGAGATTCTAGGATTTTAGTACTTTGACTTTTTATCCTTCGATGCTAAGGTTTTGGATGTTCTGAAGAACAGACATCACGAACGGTGGTCGCTATACCCAATTCTATTTTTCAAGGAGGGAGACAGGAAATTTGCAACTTCAAACACGTAATTACTATATTGCTGCTAATTGCTGGTTATTGTTGGGTGGTATTGTCTTTCCTCACTCAAACGCATCAATGAAAGCATTCTTGGACTATGCCTAGCTGCGCCAGCATGCAAAATACAAATACAGGGTAGTCCTCCATTTTGTCGATAAAAAATCATATAACTTGCAAAGCTATATGGGCAATGCATAAACTTCGTATGTTTCATGCGCAGCGCCTCGCCCTCACCCAAAATACAAATTATTTTGCGGAGGAGTAAAGTAAAATTAAAACCATTTAGACATCAAGGAGATGTCCCCATCCCAGCCTCCACCTTCAGCACCTAAAATATTACACAAACTATAACGTAAAGTTCCCTTAACGTAAATGTCCACCTGCCTGCACCTTGATCGCAAACACTCGCTTTTATAGGCAGACATGTAACGTACTCGCTTTAAAGGCGGCGCAAATGACCTTTATGGTCCGACACGCCTAAAAAAATCACTTCCCCCCCATGCGCAACAAAATTGAAACATGCCTCATGCTACCAATTTCTGCAATATATATATATGGGTCTGTTCCCGTGACCTCATCCGGAATAGGTTGAGCTTCGGCCGGTGAAGGTCTTCCAGGTTTTCCAGGAGCACCTCCATCAGCCACTGATACATACATGGATGCAAACAAAAAGAATGGATGCATACCAGTAAGCATGCCCCCCTCAAATGTATGCAAATTGGCATGCATGACTGAACCTACAATTTGCTCATCAAATTTAAGACACCCAGCTCCGATTTCCACTTGTGCATTGGATGCTCCCGAAGTGCACTGGCGATAAAGTGGGTGACACAAAACATGGGTGACTGCTCATATCCATCACATATCCCATGTCTCTTGGATTTATTCCAAAAATATAGCTCTAATATAAAAAAGTGCCAATTATGCAACCCAATGATTGTGCTCCTGCCCCAAGCCGGGTTCAAAAATTGTTTGATGCTGAACGCCATTGTTGCGGCACGTTTGTCGTATTCCTTCCTCAACCGCCGACCGGCCAGATTAGGTTTTTCTCATCCGGTTGAGGTTCGATTAGAGTAAACCAACTCCGGATGAGGCGCGGGAACGGCCGGTAGAGGAAATGGACGCTCAACCTATTCCAGGTGAGGTCGCGGGAACAGACCATTATGAGGAAAGAAGCTGCGACGTCACCAAGGCTTGAAGGCGAACTTTGGTGTACCTTTTAAGGTTTGCTTTGGAAGTCATGTGAGCCATAGCTTAGTACCTATTGCTTTCTTTAGGAATATCAATTATAATGCAGTGTCCATGCGGCTTATTGCTGAGTTTTGTCTTTCATGGTATCCTAAGCTGGTAGATTGGCTCACACATGGCTTTCGTTGGTTCAGTTTGAGACTGGGTTTCCCCATATCAATATTGAATGTATGTACATTGTCACTGAGCATGCACCTAGGTAGGTAGGTAGGTACCAGGTAAATATCAAGCTATTAGTGTGTTGGATGGGCTGTTGAAGATAATTATAGTTTGTATATCCACAATATCAATGATTGTTGTTGTGTCAACATCAATGAACATGTCAACACAATATCAATGAACTGTGATTGTTGTTCACTGCACTGGATTGTATGCAAGTTTGACAATGACTGGTGTAGAAAAGTTATCGTCCCCCCTGTGCTTATCAGTCATTTCTCTTATGACTGGGGAAAAACTTCTTCTGGCACGTGAATAGTTCTAAGGACCTCGGCGTTGACGATATTTAAAACCCCAGTTAAGTTCAATGGCTCTGAACCTTCATCTCAGAGCTCTGATCTTCACATCTTGACACGCACCTCAAAATCCAGCACTTATATATTGTGCTATTAGTCAACAGTCAAACGGCCACAATGATCAGACGTTAATGGCGCAGCGTGATATATGCGTTGATACTATAGCTTCTCATCTTGACAGAGACAGGCACAACTGCTTCACATACGATCTCCGACTCATACTGACCGGTCTTCATACACGCTATTCTCCTATCAAAGAACTATATCTCAACAGACACAGCGACTCTCAGGCAGAGTCCTCCGACGTACCTCAGTCGTACCTCAGTACCGAAGTGCGGGACAGGGCTGGCCAGCCATCGGCGGCCAGCCGCTCGCCCGTAGCGACCGTTCGCCACGACCGCCCGATGTCAAGAGAGCGTCTCCCCGCTCCGTCGCGAGGTAAGTCACAGACTACGCCACTATCACGTGATCAGCCCGCAACACGTCATGGTCACGTGACTGACTGCGACACGGCAACTGCGCTGTATGCTAGGGCGTCGACCCCGGGTCAGAGAACAATGGCGGACTCTACTGCAGGCGGGCGCGCCGTCTCTAATCTCAGACATCAGAGACATACTCTGATCTCAGCATCTCAGTCCCTCCGTGGGAAACAGTGCTGAGTCTGCACTTGGCAGGCTCGCGTCGGCCTGGCATCGAACAACCGAGCTGCTGTATCAGCGTAATCGGCAACTCCGCACACTGTACACAGACAGTCGACGGCTCGGGGCGCTGCAGCCCAACTGACATTTCACATGTCAGTCACATGAACATTCATCCAGCAGTCATCCAATACTCCACTACATTCATAAATCATTCACACATACATAGGCTAGACACACGTGCATCATACATATCTGTCCCACACCTAGCAACACAGACATTGGCCACGGAGTATGACATGTGTCATACCTCTGTCATTCCACACACACACTCACTGCACTCGAGACACGCCTAACACATTGTCACAGTGACAGGGCTGTAACATCACTATCACATCACGGTCACCTTACTGTCATTACATCTCAGCTATACTCACTGCACTCGACTGTCAATTATTATATGTCACCATTACATTCATAATCCTTACACACATCCAAGACACACCCGTCATTTGTCATCTATACACCTTGTTCCCATAATATAATCATTGCATACAACACCTACTGACATTCATATTCACATCACTCACTGGCATTCATATTCACATCACACACTGACGGTCACATCACCTCACTGACATTCACATTCACATCACTGGCAACCACATTCACATCACCCACTGACATTTCATCATCGGACGACGGCGGCGGCCGCGTCAGGGTACCGGGGTACGTGGACCGGATGGGAGGGGTTTGGTCTCGGCGGCCGGGTATCGAGGTCACAGTGTCAGGGTGTCTGCCGGTGAGGGAGGGGTACCGGGCAAGGTCCATTGTTCGGCCTCGACCGGAGCGGTGGCTTGCTTACGTAGGCAAGCAGACAGGCTGGCGCCAGGTATCCGTCGGAACTGTCGCGCCAGTCGAACTGTAGGGAGGGGGCTGAATTTATGGGATTAAGATTCACCGAAAACCAACTTTGTTACACTGGAAATTGAGAATGGAATAAATCCTGTTCAAGGTCCATATGCATGTGGTTTTGCCATTGGTGGTGTATACAAACATCAGTGTGACAATGCAATTGTTGTTTTGTGGCTGAGCATATTTTTTTCGGACCATCTGGTGTAAAATACATCAGCATCAGCTAATCTCAACATTTTATGATGTTAGTTGCCCTTCCACAGTGGAGGGAAATCCAGCTATTTTGTTGTTTTTTTGCATACAATTTTGGATTTTGTAGCAAAAGGTGGAGAGTCAATCCACTATCTAATCAAAATATGTTTATTTTCAGTACAAAATGTGCTGGTTAACATTAACTACGTTTTCTATGTACCTAGCATGGTGTTCTTTTTTGTTTTCTTTTCCTTCTAACTTTTTATCAGCATAAAAATAGCATAGGTTATTGGGGGGGGGGGGCAAATCAACATTAGGTGGGCCAAGATCAACATTGTTGGGGCCATGGCCCCCACAAAAGGGTACAAATCGACGCCCCTGCACCCTGACTATCCTTTCGTCCGCTCTTGAACGAGGTTGCAAACATGACTTAGTTGATGGTAGGGGAGCGGCCCCCACCAAAGCGGATTGGCAGCGCGACGTCACAGCGACATGAAGTTTTTCCTTCATAAGGTTATCATAACGGAGGAACATCACTTTTTGGTGAAGCCAAGAGCCAAAATGAAACGTTTCTGATACTTAAAAAAACGTTCCTTATTTGAAAGATACGTCCCTTTGCTATACAGAAATGGAACCTATTTTGGATTGCTTGCTTATAGTTATTGTGCATTTACTTTCAAAGATAATCTTCCACAGTCCCAGAGCACCTATGAAGGAAAAATGGTATGGGCCGAGCAAAGAAAGGAGGGAGTAACGGGATTCTACTCAATGACGGATCTGGGATTGCGCTTGAAGGAATGTGGTATATAACTTCGTGCCCCCGTGAAAATTGTCACCCCTCCGGGAAGGCTTAAGTGCACCCCAGTCAAATTTGTCAGCCAGATGCGCACCTCTGAGAGAAAAAGTGGCCCTTTCGGTGTGCTGGAATGCACCCTGCACTAAATTTTCAGCCAGATGCACCTCTTGTAGGGGAAGGCTATTGCGTCTTGGATGAGTACAGTGCACTTTACAAAGTGCAAGGTGCACTGTGCTTCACTTTTCACTTTGCTTCACTGTGCTCGAGTGCACCCCCTATTTTTTGCAAGCCAGAGACGACCCATCTGAGAGAAAATGCGTTCCTTGAGTGTGCTTAAGTGCACCCCCACACGAATTGTGCATCCAAAGGTGCCCCTCCGAAGAAATGGCGCCCCTCCAGAGACAGAGTGTCTCCATGACAATTCCTGGGTCCACCCCTAACAGGTGTAACACTAAACTCAATTGGGGAACACGATTTATCTGTGGCCTAGACTCCTTAGGAGGAGGACACATTTCAACAGTACTTCGAGTTGACAAAAAGTGGGAAAAAGTGACCTTCTGGGACGAAAAAGCCCCCTTGGGTATGTTCAAGTGCTATTCAGGCTCCTCCAACTTAGCGGATTTGTCGTATAAATGGACGCCGAATACGCCCCTCCGAGGAAATGTGCCCCCATAACATACCTGGATCCGCCCGTGATATGTCTGTGGTGGAGGTGGCCGCGACTCGCCGCCAGCTACGGCGGAGGCAGCTATTGGGGTGGCGGCTTCGGTCGCCGCAGCAGGCACCCAAGAGGCCGGGTCAGTGGTGGTGGTGGCTGTGCTGTCACAGCCCAGTGGGTTTACACCGCGGCGTATCGGCATCAGAACGCTCAGAAGTCAGATACGAGATTTTGCTTCCGCTGGCGTGCGGTTATGGTTACATCCTGCACCGGCACGCACCAGCCAGAAGAACACCTCAAAGCGGTCCTGTGTTATATGACGCGTTAGGAGGAACGTCCTATCTCCATATTTCCACCGTACGTCTTGGAAGAGGCCTCGCATTGACCGCACCCTCACCAAGAGGCCTTTCTGAAAAGGATAGAAGTGGCGATATATATATATATATATATGTGTGTGTGTGTGTGTGTTTGTGCATTTCACTTGCCACCTGCGTGGTGCGTTAGTTGTCAGATGCAGTAACCATGACTGCGCACATTTTCTGTGCGGAAAACTGATGAAAATTTAACTTAAGGATGAATGATAATATTCACCTAAAAATGTCAGTTTCCAGGCCGTATCGTGGATTATCCTACCCTGCTGCCACGATTACCCCGGCGCAGCACTTTGATAGTTTCTGATGGTTATATATATATATATAGTTTCTGTTCAGCATGTTGAAACCCTAGTCGATGACGTGTAGGAAATTGGCTTCCAATACATGATCGGCGTATCGCTCGAGGGTGCGGGCGGTAGACGAGCTGAGCAGTTATAAATTTTAGATGAGATGGTCGGGTTGACAAAATGAATTCTGTAGGGCGGCGATGTCGGGGGCGGGGTCGGTGTGGGGGATTGATGGGGGAGGGGTATAAATTTATTTGCGGGGGAAAGGGGTAGGGGTAATATGAGTTGGTAGGGATGTCGGTTCGGTTTTATTGGTCGGTCTGAGTGGTCGGTCTGAATGGTCCGTCTGAATCGTGGCACTGTTGTTATGTTTCGTCTTGGTCTACTGCGGTGTGCCCTTGACTTCGGAGCGACCTTGAGAAAGTAGTTTCCGCGCGGCCGCCGGCCGGCGGCCATGTTTTACGACGCTCACCGGGCGCCGGGCGGCTCCCCCGGCCCGCGCCGATCCCGCTTCTGGCGTGCCGCCGGCCCCCAACCGGGGCGGCCCGCAGCGAGCGGTGACCCGCGAGTCCTCGCTGTAGTAGGTGCAGTCTGAGCGTGCCATATCATCATGTCTTCGTATAGTCATCTTGTCGGCGCCCCGTGACACGTTATCCTAACACAAATTTATATTTAGCGAGGTCAAATCTCCTCTCTTCACCACTTCCATCCGTGAGTGAACCTGGCTTGGTCGTGGCGCCAGGGATAGAGGAACCGCATGATTGGAGAGACCTAGGAGGGGGGGTCATAAGAGTAATGGACGGACATTTGAGTTGATAATGCGTCCGTCACCGGCCCTCGTCCAGCTTCGGGGCCCTCTTAAGTGTTAAAGTCCCCGCTTGTTTCCCTCCATGTCATCCATCCGCATGCTCCCACGGATCACCGGACTGGCAAATTGAGGGCCTAGGTAATTATCCTGGGTCAATTTTTTCGCAACGAAGCTTTCTGACAGCTAGATACGTACGCAGAGTTCCAATAGCTCACACTGGTCCTTAGGTACCCATAACTACGTCGTGCATGCTCCCACGTAATCCATTCATTTTCATCTCCCATCCCGAGCATTCGCTCTCTATTAAAAGTGTTGGCCCGATAATTTCCCTTCCAGTGGTGCATGCGCATTCAGCGAGTCTTACTTCCTCAGACCGTTGCTTAGGGCTTTCTAGCCCAAAGTTAAATGTGAATTACCCGTGCTTAGGCCCACAACTGTGACCGACTGACGCGACACTGTTGGTTGGGAATGATACTATTTACTTTACTGCCTTCAAGGCTCGATGACACTGGGCTGCGATATTCCGTTAGTTTCTGATGATCTTATGCTGGGCTTGAGTAATAATGGCCGACATACCTACAATTAAAGGAGTCATACGCCTTGCCAGGACTGCATGCTCTAACTTGCGATTTGGCGGGCACCCCCACATGTGGTCCTGGGCCACAAATCGGTCGGGATGGCCCCCTTATCGTCTTTCTAACCTATCGTGCCCGGGGTCATGGTCGGGAGACCCTCAAATCCCATGCCTGTCCTATCCTTGGGGGCTTACGGAACGCCAAATTTCATCTCCCCTGCCTGTGCCGTAATCGAGAGGCCCAGGCCTGCTGGAATAGCTGAGACGGGAAAGGAATACCGACCTAGCCGTTTTGGCTTTACATCTAACTGTGCGCACAGATTCATCCCGACCCAAAATTGAGTGCCGCTGCCTGCGAGCTTACCCAATGGATCCCGTCGGATCTGACCACCCTCGCGATGCCCTTCCACGCTCTGGGATCATCAGGCCGGAGGTTTCTTGCGGCCTAGAATTTCTCGAGTGAACCAGCTGCCTTGTGAATATCCAGTCTTTCCGGCACGCTTTCCCAGGGGTTCAACCAACAGTGTTTCGTCATTTCCGTCTTCAATCAGCCCTCCTCCGTCTCCTCCGAAGAGAAGAGGGCGGAGGCTCACGTTTGGGCCCATGGAAGTTATCGCCCGTGGAAGGGCGGCTTGCAGGCCGTCTCCTCGCTAATTGCGTAATGTCGTGTCACGTTTTTCCGTTACAGACGATAGTCGGGTTCGTCCTGTCCTGTCTTGCCGGCTAGCCTTTACATTTAAGTAACGGACGAACCCGGAATTAATTCCCTGCTAAATCCCTCATTCGCACCAAGTACGTTTGGCCACTTCACGGTCAGTGCACTGCTCTATTACCCCGTACCATTTAAAGCTTTAAAGGAAGTCTCGTATACACGTGGTGCTATGGTTTAGTGACCCAGTGTCCGGAAAGTATTTGCCGCAGCACTTCCAAGGTCAAGAACCCTCGACTCGACGCCTTCGGCCGGGCGACAAGTTGATTTGGGGAGCAGGTGTTTGGCGTGTGAGTAGAAAGCGAGGTAGAGAGAGCGAGAGAGAGTGAGAGAGAGAGAGAGAGAGAGAGAGAGAGAGAGAGAGAGAGAGAGAGAGAGAGAGAGAGAGAGAGAGAGAGAGAGAGAGAGAGAGAGAGAGAGAGAGAGAGAGAGAGAGAGAGAGAGAGAGAGAGAGAGAGAGAGAGAGAGAGAGAGAGAGAGAGAAAAGGAGAGAGAGATAATTCTAATATGCTGGGACGACCGAGTCCTCTTCCTCCTCCACAGTGACGCTCGATTAGTGCCAGATATGTTTCTGGATGAAAGCCCCTTCTCCCTGTTTCCTGACTCAGGAAAAGTCGGCTCAAGTCGTGTAGTGTGCCTCCTCCCCCAATCATTTAGCTGCCCTTGACCCGTGTTTATTCTTCGCTCCCATGAGACCAAGCGGGTCGCCGCCTGTAATGGAACCCGTGATACTTTTCTGCGTGAAGGAAGAATGATAACCTGACCCTGTAATTCGCTTTTTCCAGGCCCGTTTAAAGCTTACGCTTATGTGAATAATTGCCTGCACTGTCACGTTGCGCTGGTCTCTACGTCGGAAGTGCCCGGAAGTTTCGTGAGCTTGGGAGGATGAATGTTCGTGACTCAAAGCTGAGTGAGTATGGAAGGGCTGCACGTCGTTTAACGCCTGGTTGCTATTTCATTCTTGATAAATGCTTGGCCTGTGTAACATCCGCTATTTCAGTTTCGGTGTGGACATTTTCTCAGTGGCAACGGTTTAGTGTAATCTAAAACGAATTTGTGCGTCTGAGTTATTCCACATTTTTCTACCGTTTACGTTTTCCAACTAGGAAACACGAGCGTGAAGAACACTGTGCTGCTTACACACCCGTACTTATTCTAAGTTACTCGACATGTAGCATGAACGAATCTTGTGCGGTTACTCTTGTAATTTGTCATTTTATGATATTCTAAGCAACGGAAATGTTTGATGTACATTCTTGCCAAAGGTAATCCATAGGTGTCGGATTGAACCAACTTCTGATGTTGCCCACTAATATGCATAGGCAGAACATTTGTTTTATGGATACCCTGCATTTCAATTTCATGGACATGGCGTTCAACCAGAGGGGAACAATACCAATGGCCGTGATATCCATGTTGAATATGCACATGAAGGATAGTTTACTTGAGGCCTGATGGACGGAATGGGTGGTCTCTCTGCGACGACTGCCTTGGGTGATGTGTCGACTTCCCCCGGGGTGGTTCTTTGTGCCCCTTGGCCTGGCTGGTGGCTGATGGTGCCGGCTGGTGACGCTGGTGACTGGTGACTGGTGACTGCCGGCCGCTGATTGGCGGTTGGCGGTTTTCGGCTGTCCAGAGCGGCTGCTGCTTCCAGGTTACTGGATCAGGCTGATACCCCGTAGCTGGGCGGAAGTCGCTGTTTGCTGTTGTGCACCGGCACGAAGTGACTGCATGTTGACCCGGGGGCGTTTCGGCGACGAGTAGGCTTCGTGTTTGTGCTGGCTTTTCACAAATTTCTCTGCACCTGCCACGGGTTTCCGGTCGCGGCGGCTGGATTTCTCGTGTGGTCGGGCCGCATGGAAACCGCATGAAACTCCGTATAAAAAATGTAAGCCGTCTTACATTCAGACTTCCCTCGAAGATCGCGTCCTCGCGATCCTGGGATAGGTTCTACCATGTTCACGCCTCATTAAATTCCTTCCTTCCCCCTTTCCCCCGATTGGTGCCCTGGGTTCCGTCGCTCATTCCTAGATCTAGAGCATGCATCGCGTACACAGCCTACCCCTATTTTGGTGATGGGACCGGTCTAATTAAAGTCGCATAGCTCTGCCCCCACAACACACATGTGGCACATTATTGGTTCTATGCGAAGTTACATACCCTGTGTCCTGCGACAATAAGAGACACACGATGTCATGTTGTACGAATGATACGCACAGTCTTAATTTACTCCAAGCGCTCACACACACGGTTCGCGTAGATGGGTGGTCCATTGGTTGGTCTGGATGCGTCCTGTCGGTATTCCAGAGTTCCCTCAGAGATGGTGCATGATTATCTGTAGTTCCTGCTGCAGCTTCCGGAGGGCTTCTTCGAATGTAGTCATGCGCCGGGCCATGTCCATGTCCTGAGCGTCTCGATGCGTTGTAGGCTGTTTGAGGCGCTCTAGTAGCTGGGCCCAGAATGGGAACCGCCACCGCCACCTGACCTGTCGATGCAGGCCGGTGTCATCGGTCGCGGCAATGCCTCCAGACAAGGATGCTGATTAAGATGAGTATTGCCAGTACGCGGATGGTGGCCAGGGAGGTGGGAGCATACAGGGCAGCAACAGAGGTCCAATCGCTACCTCTGCTTGTGCTGCCCAGTTGTTCAGTCGGTCCTGGATGTTGGCCAGGGGTGTGGGGTTTAAAGTTTCAGATGGAAAGGCACTGATGAGCATGGTTAAGTTCTGATCAGGGATCGGATCTGTCATTGGGATTGGTTGGAGGATGTGAGTTGTATTTAGGCTGTGGCTGAGTGATGTTAGGTCACTGACAGGGAAGACTTCCACTTTGCCCATTGTGAGCTTCCGATGGCTGGCACGATGAAGTTGTCCATAGCACTGCATCCGAGAGGGAGTGCTAGCACCCCAGTGCCTTGGAGAGTGATGGTCCGCCGATCGTTGTCCGAGCATCTGATGGCAAAGATCTATTTACCAGGTAAGACGTATGCCCAAGAGGTTTCCGAAATGGTGAACAGGTGAGGCGAGGGCCGGGAGAGGCGACGGGTGTAGAACACATCTGTGGCTGAAATGTTATTTCTGAAAGCTCTGTACAAACAACCGTTCCGCGTTTGGGGTTATTCAAGGATTGAAAGTCTCGCAAACGGTTACTTCACTGTACTTGCCGCGGCTGGCTATCTGCTCTGTGTCCCACTTGCCACAGCTCCTTCAGAGCACCTATAAATTCCTTCTGATGGTGTGTTGCTTCCGATGTGTTATTTGTCTTCTGGCGAGGTGTCATCAGCTGACCGGCACCACCGTCTGACGAGGTGTCATCAGACACCCTGCATCACATCCTGACTCGGTGTCATCAGCTGCCCGACATTGGCACTTGGCGAGCTGGAATCAGTGACAAACATTGACACTTGACAAGCTGGAATCAACGAGCCCCATTATCAGTCACGCCCGAGTCGGTTCGATATTTCCGCGCCCAGTCAAACGCGGGTTGTGCCGGTTTGGTAGTGGACTGCGCTCTCGGCGTTATCCCCATCCCCATGAGCAGCGATCATGGCAGCACCTACCTCTGGGGACAGCGTCCATGGGAGCACTTCCCTCTGGGAACAATGCTCAGTGCTCAAAGTAGCTCCACTCTCTGTGTGAACTAAACCGAGGTGATCTTGGCATCGGACATCCGCGTAATAGCCATCTGCTGGGATGTCGTGATGACTGCAGATGCCTGGACTTGCGAGGTGGCCGGAGACAGCTTCCCGAGTGATGATTTGATGATCTCCGATGCCGAACGGACCACGTTGAAGGTGATGCCAGAGCTGGTGCATGCATAACATCCTATGATTGGTGTCGGTTGCTCCACCGGTCCGCATGATGTGGCCGTCGGTGGTCGCCCTGGGCCGAACGCCGATGGGGTCGCTACTATGTCCAGATATCCCTAGGCGGAAGTGATGGCGTCGCATGCCGGGCCGCCCGATTTTGAGATGTGATAGCCAGTGACGTGATGTCCCCTGACGAGATGACGTCCGACGAGTCTGTTGGTAGAATTTGGGGTGCAGCAGAGCCCACTCGGCGCTACCACTGATGTGCTGATGTCCGTTGACTGGTCTCCAGATTTTGAGATGCGAGAGCCGGTGTCATGACGTCCATGATGTGATGACCCGGACGGTGCTGCAGAGCCCACTCGGTGCTACCGCTGATGTGCTGATGTCCGTTGGTAGAATTGGGTGCAGCAGATCCCACTCGGCGCTTCCGTTGGTGTGCTTATGATGTCCATTGACTGGTTGGTGTCCAGATTTGAGATGCGAGAGCCGGTGTCGTGAGATCCCTGATGTGATGACGTCGGACGGTGCTGCAGAGCCCACTCGTTAATACCGCTGATGTGCTGATGTCCGTTGGTAGAGTTCGTGCTGCAGCACTCGGTCCCTGCTACCGCAGCTCTGAAGATCACTGGACTAACTAAGTACAGCACTGGGCGCCGCCTGCTGACGGCAGCCGCTGGACTAAGCTAGCAATAACAGCCGAGTGTTGCCACTTCTTGACACTAGGTGGCGCAGCTAGCGGTGGCCACTTCTTCTCGATAGATGTCGCGGCGGGCGGCTGCCCGGCCGACGCGGTGCCGAGCGCCCCACCGGCCGACGAGTGATGGCCGGCCGCAAGGCCTAGGCCGGCCGCTGGATCACCAAACGACCCACAGCATGCAGCTGAGCAGCCAGCTGACCGCGCCGCGCGTCAGCTGATTGCTTCCGGACCGTGTGGTGGACGCCTCGGCACGACAGTCATCATTAATCGTGACGTTAAATGCCAGCGCACCATCCTGGCGAAGGGAAATATTTCTATAGCAGGATTCCTGCAGCGTAGAGAAGTGGAGACCCTCGCTGGTTGCCATGGAGACGAAGCACACGCGTCTGGTAGGTGATTCCGACTTGCTGATCGGTGGAGTCTCCAGAAAATGGGTGCCATTCTCCTCCCAGTTGCCATGGCAACGGACTGCAGACTGGCAGACTGTGGACTCTGTGGACAGTCCACTATGTCCACTCAGACAGTGGACTCTCCACTCTGTGGACGGCAGACTGGCAGACTGTGGAGGCCGCCGACACTTTGAGCGCAGCTGGAGAGTGTCGGAGCGGCTGCAGCCCAACACCAGAGTGGTGAACGCGCCCGAGCATGTGTCGCGCACCGTGCGGCCCTCGCGCTTGACGCCGATCACCGCGTGCCGGCCCACGCGGATTATGGTGTGCCGAGTCTCGTCGCCGCCGATCATGACGCACATGTCGCGCAGCATGCGGCGACGGTGGCAGAAGCGCGAGTCCTTAAACTCTATGATGTTGGTGTGCCGTAGGAAGAGCACCACACAAGCGTAACATTACCCCCAGAGTTGTCTTTCTCGAAGAGGTACATGAAGCCGTCATTTTCGATACAGCGCCCTTTGGAGCCGAGCCGGGTCTCTGTGATGTTGAAGACGGTCTCCTTCCAGTACCGCTGGCCCATCCACTCCGGCGGGAACCGACACTCGTCTGCGCTGGCGAGGGACGGTGACATGACGGTCAGAGCCAGGGCCAAAGCCAGCAAACGTCGCGTGGAACCCACCTGGGTCGCCATTGAGGGCGCGTCCGATAATTATCCACGCCAACGGCGGCCCGTGCCACTGCAAGGTCACTGTCCTGTCCCAAATGGGACCACTTTCCTGTCCCAATGAACCACTGTCCTGTGTCAATGAAAACACTGTCCTGTCTCAATGAGACCACTGTCTTGTCCCAATGAGGCCACTGTCCTGTCCCCAATGGAACCACTGTTCTGTCCCAATGAGACCACTATCCGGTGCCAATGAAACCACTGTCCTGTCCCAATGAGACTACTGTCTTGTCCCAATGAGAGACCACTGTCTTATCCCAATGAGACCACTGTCCTGTCCCCAATGAGACCACTGTCCTTTCCGCTTCTCCCTCCCGGCAGCCACTGTCACCGCACTCGGTAATCGCCTTCCTCGCTTGCCACACAGTGTCCACCTGGCACCGTTCCGAGGCTTGATCGTGACAGACGCGCGCATTTGATCGCCTGACGTGTCACAATGAATCAAGTGGCTTCGAAGTGTCGCTGCTTCCATCTGACAAGCGTAATCCAAAGCACACAGCCAATGTCGGTCACGTGCCGACACGTGATTGAGGTCACCCCGCCGTGGTGTTAATTCCCACGTCTTTTATTTCACTACTCTCCGTTTTCAATCGATATTATTGTTCTTCAGGTTGTTGCTCTCACTTGTCTGGGCCACTACTCCTCACTTCGGCCCCTGTGTGACACAGCATCGACGTGGCTTCTGTTGATCACTTCACTTCCTCATCGGCGGCGAATATCGCACATGATTTTCACTCCGCATTGTCGGAGTATTAATTTCGCTGGGGTTTTGTGCACTCCGTATTGTCGCTCTAGCTGTCAAGTGTGTTGGTGTAGCACTCCCACCAGCGGGTCACACCAGCGCATCACTTCCCACGTGTACCCCAAAACAGTGGGCACTGGCTACTCCTGAAACGTCTCCACGCTGGCGTATTCTCACAGTCGGCGCTGGAGTCTTTTAAAGCGTATCCGTGCTGGCGTCTCCTCAGTCAGCGCAGGAGTCTCCTGAAGCGTCTCCGCGCTGTGGTCTCCTTATAGTCAGTGTTGGAGTCTTCTGAAGCGTCTCCGCGAAGGCGTCTCCTCAGTCATCGCTGGCGTCTCCTCACACTCGACGCTGGAGTCTCCTCACACTCGGCGCTGGAGTCTCCTCACACTCGGCGCTCACCGGCTTGTCTCCTAATGCGCACCGAAAACTTGATCTTTCCGAACAGACTAATCACTTTATGTGTATCCGAGGGCTTCCTCCCGACGTCCACAACGTTCCTCTTGGCTCGTACCTGCAATTAGTCCTTGCCAACACGCTAGTACTCTAATACACTTCCCTGAATTTGCCCTTGGGGCTCTTCATAGCCCATACATTTCTCAATTACTTACGTCTGGGGCTCATATTTTCCACCAGGCTCCCCTTCTGAATTTACTTGTGAGGTCCATATTTTTCCCAAGACTCCGAATTTACTTTTGGGGCTCCGATATTCCTCAATGCTTCCCATTTAATTCACACCGAGGACATCCCTTACCGGGTCTCCTTTAAACCTTCCTAGTCCGCAGACTTCCCTCTTGATCCACTCTGGGATCTTTTTAGCCGGCAGACTTCCTCTTGACCTACACTGGGGATTTTCTTAGTTCCCTGGACATCCTTCTACCTTGGGTTCGGCGGTCTGTGCTGGTTCCATAGGCTTCATGGTGAGTGAAGAGACTTGTCGCCCCACGTTGGGCGCAAGTGTAGGGCGGCGAGGTCGGGGGCGAGGTCGGTGTGGGGATTGGGATGGATGGGGGAAGGGGTTCGAAAGGGGGGGTGCAGGGGTGGTGGTTTTTGGGGGGGGAGAGGCATTGAGGGGGATGGGATATTTGGTTTTGGTTACGGGTGAGGTTCGATCTTAGTGGTCGGTCTGAATGGTGGTACTGTTGTTATGTTTCGTCTTGGTCTACTGCGGTGCGCCCTGGACTTCGGAGCGACCTTGAGAAAGTAGTTTCCGCACGGCCGCCGGCCGGCGGCCATGTTTTACTATGCTCACGGGCGCCGGGCGGCTCCCCCGGCCCGCGCCGATCCCGCTTCCGGCGTGCCGCCGGCCCCCAACCGGGACGGCCCACAGCGAGCGGTGACCCGCGAGTCCTCGCTGTAGTAAGTGCAGTCTGAGCGTGCCATACCATCTTATCTTCGTCGTATTGTCATCTTATCGGCGCCCCGTGACTCGTTATCCTAACACAAACTTATATTTAGCGAGGGCAAATCTCTCACTTCACCACTTCCATCCGTGAGTGGGCCTGGCTTGGTCGTGGCGCCAGGGATAGAGGAACCGCATGATTGGAGAGACCTAGGAGTGGGGGGGGGGGGGTCATAAGAGTAATGGACGGACATCGGAGTTGGAGATGCGTCCATCACCGGCCCTCGTCCAGCTTCGGGGCCATCTTAAGTGTTAAAGTCCCCGCTTGTTTCCCTCCATGTCATCCATCCGCATGCTCCCACGGGTCACCGGACTGGCAAATTGAGGGCCTAGGTAATTATCTTGGGTCAAATATTTGGCAGCGAGTGTTTCTGACAGCTAGATGCGTACGCAGAGTTCCAACAGCTCCCACTGGTCCTTAACTACCCATAACTACGTCATGCATGCTTCCACGTAATCCATTCATTTCCATCTTCCATTCCGAACATTCGCTCTCTATTAAAAGTGTTCGCCCGATAATTTCCATTCCAGTGGTGCATGCGCATTCAGCGAGTCTTACTTCCTGAGACCGTTGCTTAGGGCTTTCTAGCCCAAAGTTAAACGTGAATTACCCGTGCTTAGGCCCACAACTGTGACCGGCTGACGCGACACTGTTGGTTGGTAATGATATACTATTTACTTTACGGCCTTCAAGGCTCGATGACACTGGGCTGCGATATTCCGTTAGTTTCTGATGGTTTTATGCTGGGCTTGAGTAATAATGGCCGACCTACCTACAATTAAAGGAGTCAACGCCTAGCCAGGACTTTTATGCTCCAACTTGCGATTTGGCGGGCACCCCCACAGGTGGTCCTGGGCCACAAATCAGTCGGGATGGCCCCCTATCGTCTTTCTACCATATCCTGCCCGGGGTCATGGTCGGGAGACCCTCAAATCCCCTGCCTGTCCTATCCTTGGGGGCTTACGGAACGCCAAACTTCATCTCCCCTGTCTGTGCCTTAATCGAGAGGCCCAGGTCTGCTGGAATAGCTGAGAAGGGAAAGGAATACCGACCTAGCCGTTTTTGGCTTTTACCTAACTGTGCGCACAGATTCATCCCGACCCAAAATTGAGTGCCGCTGCCTGCGAGCTTACCCATTTGGATCCCGTCGGATCTGACCACCCACGGGATGCCCTTCCGCGCTCTGGGATCACCAGGCCGGAGGGTTTTTGCGGCCTATAATTTCTCAAGTGAACCAGCTACCTTGTTAATTTTCCAGTCTTTCCGGCACGCTTTCCCAGGGGTTCAACCAACAGCGTTTCGTCATTTTCCCGTCTTCTATCAGCTCCTCCTCCGTCTTCTCCGAAGAGAAGAGGGCGGAGGCTCACGTTTGGGCCCATGGAAGTTATCGCCCGTGGAAGAGCGGCTTGCAGGCCGTCTCCTCGCTTAAATGCGTTATTCTGTCTCACGTTTTTCCGTCACAGACGGTAGTCAGGTTCGTCCTGTCCTGTCTTGCCGGCTAGCTTTTACATTTAAGTAACGGACGAACCCGGAATTAATTCCATGCTAAACCCCTCATTCGCACCTAGTACGTTGGCCAACTTAATGGTCAGTGGTTAATGGTTCGTTCCTCAACTACATCGACTTAAGTATTTTTGGACCTCCGAGTGTCTACCAGGCCCGCGGCATTCAAGGGTAATACATGCGCTGATAAGTACAAAGCCTGAGGGCGAGTTTCCAGCGATTTGACGGTAACGTTATTTCCCATCGTGACTGTTTGTGACATTTCCCCCTACAACAATTTACTTGTACTAGTCTGGTCTCCGGCATATCTCGGCGTGACATAAAACGCACATCACGGACCACGGGGTCCTCTATAATTAACTTGAGTCTCAAGTCCACTTCATTCCATTATAGATGTTATCCCCGGTCCCACATGTAATCCGTTTCCTGGGTTCAGTTGTTCGGTACTATTACCCGCACCATTTTAAAGCAGGTGGAAGTCTCGTAGACCCGTGGTGCGATAGTTTAGTGACCCAGTGCCCGGAAAATATTTGCCGCAGCACTTCCAAGGTCAAGAACCCTCGATACTTTTCTGCGTGAAGGAAGGAAGAATCTGGTCTCGTTAATTTGGCTTTTTTCATGCCCGTTGAAGGAATTGGTGTGAATTGTGTGAATTTGTGGAATTTGTGTGAATATGTGTGAATAAATGCCTGCACTGTAACGTCACGCTGGTCTTTACGTCGGAAGTGCCCGGAAGTTTAGTGAGCATGGGAGGATGAATGTTCGTGACTCAAAGCTGAGTGAGTATGGAAGGGCTGCACGTCATTTAACGCCTGGTTGCTATTTCATTCTTGATAAATGCTTGGCCTGTGTAACATCCGCTATTTCAGTTTCGGTGTGGACATTTTCTCAGTGGCAACGGTTTAGTGTAATCTAAAACGAAATTGTGCGTCTGAGTTATTCCACATTTTTCTACCGTTCACGTTTGCCAACTAGGAAGCACGAGCGTAAAGAACACGGTGCTGCTTACACACCCGTACTTATTCTAAGTTACTCGACATGTAGCATGAATGAATCTTGTGCGGTTACTCTTGTACGTTCAGTCAAGGGTGACATCAAGACCTTCATAAACCCGCCGGAACCAAACCCATTGTTTGGTTGAATATGATGCAAATTACAATGTCTTTGCAGGTAAACGCACTGGAATGGCAGATCTCTAATAAACAAATGTCCATGTCATGCGATACTCCCGTTCAGTACTGACTATTTAGGTTAACGGTAATGGTCTGTTCCCTCTACAAGGGTTAATGAACCCTTGGCTTAGTGGCACCGACCGCTCGGCTGCGTGTGCTGGGGAACAGGTGTTGACGTTTGATTGGAGTGCGAGGAAGAGAGAGAGAGAGAGAGAGAAAGAGAGAGAGAGAGAGAGAGAGAGAAGAGAGAGAGAAAGAAAGAGAGAGAGAGAGAGAACAAGAGAGAGAGAAAGAGAGAAAGACGGAGAACAGTAGGGCAGAGGGACAGTGGGGAAAGAGGTATTCCCACCTTGTCTGTTTGCGCATTTTATCCGCTGAGTAACTTGGGGCCCCAGCGGATCTACGTTACTTTCATTCTCCCATGGAAAGAAGGGGGTTTATTTGACTGCAGTGAGCCAGAAGGCCTGCACTCTTCATTGTCGTCTTCCCGGAACCACGTGGCTCCTCAGTCACTTAAACCGGCTCCTCCGTCACTTAAATTCTTATCAGTAATGTGTGTGCGTGGCTATGTATTATTTTCCTTCCATTCAAAGTATAAGCACTCATGTATTATGTATATAAAAAAAACATTCGCGTATCATCCACACCAACCTTAAACACCATGCATGTCTAAACGATATAACATTCAGGTATCCTCCACCAACCCTGAAAACTATGCTCCAAAAGAACTTATTTGCCACAATTCGCTCCTCCATTTTTACCCTTCCCGGGGCAGACGGTTACCCACATCCCACCGCTGGCTGGGGCCATCACATATGCAAAATAAGTGGAAGCTGGTGGCGGACGGGTCACATGGTTTGCATGACAGTTCACGGGGACATTGCCACTCCTTGCTCCAGTTCACTCACATGCAGCGCTGTCAGTTTCATTCTCACTGTCTGGCAGGGGTGACCGTGTCGATCGAACGCGAGCGAAGTTCACGTTTTACCACAATCACTCCACTCAGCTCGCGAGCGACTCCCGAACGATTCCGTTGAATGTTCTCTCCTCCGGCGGCTGCCTCGGGTGGTGTGTGCGATGACTGCCTTCGGTGATGTGTCGACTCCTCCGGGGTGGCCCGCCTCCGGCGGCTGCCTCGGGTGGTGTGTCTGCGATGACTGCCTTCGGTGATGTGTTTCTCGACTCTGCCGGGGTGGCGCTTATAAATGGCGCGGCCGGCCCCAGATATCAGACCACGCACGTCAGGCTCTTTGTGCTCCGTGGCCTGGCTGGTGGCTGATGGTGCCGGCTGGTGACGCTGGTGACTGGTGATTGGTGACTGGTGACTGCCGGCCGCTGATTGGCGGTTGGCAGTTCTGGCTGTAGCTAGGCGGTAGCTGTTTCCAGGTTACTGGGTCAGGCTGATACTCGTGGCTGGGCGGAAGTCACTCTTTGCATTTTCGGTAGCTTCAAGTGGCCGCTATTGACAGTGTGTGGGCGTATCGGCGACGAGTAGGCTTCGTGTTTGTGATGGCTTTTCACAAATTTATCCGCACCTGCCACGGGTTTCCGGTCGCGGCGGCTGGATTTCTCGTGTAGTCGGGCCGCATGACAACCGCATGAAACTCCGTGTTAAAAATGTAAGCCTTCTTACAGTGTAAATAAAATATATATATATACGAACTTCAATATACCAGGAGGTGCTGGGTTGACATCAAAAGTAACGATAAGGGATGTACTTTATTGCTCAACGTTTCGGCCAGGGGCCATCGTCAGGAGTGATGAAAAAAGCTCAAGTTTAAACAATTGAAATAATCACGCGGGATAAAAGCGTGCAAAAAGACACGTGACATGCAGAAAAGCCTCCTCAGTGGTGGAGACACTCACAGAAACTCCAAACCAGCAGCAAACTATGTCAAGAAGGAATCCTCTGAGGAAGCCCGAGCCGATGGTCCATATACATATCGATGCATACACTCACGCACATATATAGACATATATCCAATATAACGCGTAATACATACTATATATAATTTATGTTTATGTAATTTTATGTGATATACCAAGACGTCGTTTGCGTGTTTAGTTGCGGCCGCAGATTACGTATATGTAGAGATTCGAGGACCTTCAGATCAGCGTTGTCCCTGGCTGTTGCTAGAATTTCTACTTTGAAGTTTGTGTTATTGTCGCTGTGTTCCATGTTAGAATGTTTGTCGATCATGTCTTCGGCTAAAGGAGTGTATGCTCTCCGAAGTCTGGCATCTCCCAAGTGCTCATTGTACCTATCCCTGATGCTACGTTTGGTTTCACCGATATAAAATGTTCCAAGACAGCGATTGCACGTTATTTTGTAAACTACGTTTTTCCGTGTACTTACATCTACCTTTGAGCCCGTTGATACAGGTGTGGCACGTTCTCCTGCCAGCAGGGCATGGCGGCATTTCCAGGGCTGAGCGGACCAGGTAAGATTTCAGCGTAGGTCCGCTAGTCTAGCTACCCTAACATGGTTTAGATGAGACGAACGGATGGCTGCGTTTACCTGTCGACATAATTGGTCATCGACAAAAGGAAGTCTCATGTAAACATAGTTTGGATTGCTACCCGCTCGATGCCGACGTTGCCCACCTATCCTACTACTGTTGTGAGGGTGAACAGCACGAGCGGCGGAGTGTACCCGATCACATTTTAGACCGACACAATTTAGTAATACTTAACACTGGATAGCCAACATTTTTTCACCTCGGACACAACACAGAAACTGCAATAGATTTGACAATTTGCTCTCCAACTCTGGCCAACGATTTCGATTGGACCATGGACACAGACATTCATGACAGCGATCACTACCCCATCAAATTAATACCCACTTTTTCAACTGCTACTGATAGCACACCCAATTTTATCCCACGCTGGAAAATTTCAAAAGCCGATTGGACAGCATTTCAGGAGCTGTCTTATATTCAATACAACCCCAACATTTCTCCCGTCGAAAACATCAACTCAATTACAGACACATTTTTCCCCTGTCAGCGGTGACATTGTGATAAAGTAGTATTAAAGATCAAGACTAAAGTAGCAAGAATGTCTTTGTAGAAAATTAGCACGAAAAAATGGAATAACATATGAATAATAGCTTCCGCAAATTTTTCCCTACAGCCTTTACTATTGCCACGATCGGCGGAGGTCGTCAAACGCTGATTGGTCGGCTCAAGTTAATATAATTGATGGTCCTCTCAAGCGTCTCCCTTTTTGGGAAGCGGAGCGTTCTACCTGGTGTTCTATAGCCTTGGTCGAGCCCAAGGCTATAGAACACCAGGTAGAACTCTCCGCTTCCCAAAAAGGGAGACGCTTGAGAGGACCATCAATTATATTAACTTGAGCCGACCAATCAGCGTTTGACGACCTCCGCCGATCGTGGCAATAGTAAAGGCTGTAGGGAAAAATTTGCGGAAGCTATTATTCATATGTTATTCCATTTTTTCGTGCTAATTTTCTACAAAGACATTCTTGCTACTTTAGTCTTGATCTTTAATACTACTTTATCACAATGTCACCGCTGACAGGGGAACAAATTTGGTATTTGTGTGAATGTCACCGGTTTCGCCGCACTAAAGACAAAATGTGTTTGTTTACCATTGTCACGACCGACGGAGGTCGTCAAACGCTAATTGGTCGGCTCAAGCGTCTCCTTTTTTTCATTGGACTACAATGCTGGAGCGCACCCTCCGGTCGAGCCTCGACAGAAAAGGAAGCTGCTGTTAAATGAAATTGCCAGGAATCTGGTAGATTTGGAATATTCTACCATAGGATTCTATAATCTGCCAGATGTCCACCACATTCTAGTAAAATATCGCATATTATAGCTGTGACGTGAGCAAGGCACAGTATATACTAGATTTGAGAATATACTAAACTTGGGTGTCCCGTTCTTTAATATACTCTGGCTCGTTGGGCCCGTTCGTTTGGTCGCTGCAGGTGATGGGAGCTAAAGTCGGGCCATGCGCTTGCATTTCTTTTGTCCAGTTATTAATTTCCAATCATGATAAGCTGTTCATACACGGTATGAATGCATTAGAACGTGTTTTAGTGACATTTGATAGTAGTATTGCCTTCGTAGAATGTTGTATAACGCATTGCCTAACGTCTTGCGACGTGGGTAAATTTGCAGTTGCAAGGTAGTTTCTGATTCCTTGGAGTTTCTTTTTTTAATGCAATGTTTATGAATGTGCTGAACATGATGTGACCACTCATTTCCTCTGTAAATGCATGCTTTTTATTTGCGTGGCAAAATAACACCATAAAAGGGGCTTGGAGTGGTGTAATATAGCATAAATATGCCGCCCCAGTAGTGCAGTTGGTTAGAGTGCTGGCCTGCTCTGGTCTCCCCAGTCCTGGCGACATAGGGTTTGAGTCGCTTTGCACGCTCGCATTTAGCCCCAGGCTGGGAGGGTCAGTTGGCAGCAAATTAGGACGAGGTACTGGGCAGCTGTGCCGGTGCATTGACGGCAAGTTTAACTTTCAGTCAAAATTCTGCAGTTGAACTGGAATTCATGGATTGGGTGGTGGGGCCAAGGGTCATGCTACAAGCTCTGCTTAGCAATAGGACCCTGGTTCATAAAGCCACTTCCCAGCAATAACTCAGATGAAATTAAGAAATAAAATATAATAAAAGTAAAAATCAAAATAAGTGATTATTAGACTTTGCTGAATTATAAAAATGCATGTTTCAAAAGGTCTGTATTTCAACTTGTCTCATCAAGCCTTCAACAAACCAGGATTGTGAATGCAACATGAATGATGAAGATGCCAGCTTGACATGATTGAAGGTCATTGACATCATTTGAGTTATTGCAAGCACTAATTCATTCAGCTCACTTTTGGTTCCAATAACCCACTACACTGATACAAAAAGAGCAGGGACATAATATCCTAACATGACACATAGAGAGACAAACGGGGGACACCACAAACATTTCACTTTGGACATCATTGAAGGATGTTTAAATTTGGGTTGCTCACCTCACTCACCCAAATTTAAATGTCCTTCCATGTCTGCAGTGAAAGGTTTACTATGTCCCCTATGTATAGTCAATTGTTGAAACCAAAAGTGACCCAAATGAATTGGCATGGGAAACAATTTAAATGATGACAATATCCTTCAATTATGTCAAGCTTGTACCTTGATCATTTATGTTGTGTTCCCAATCCTGGTTTGCTGAAAGCTTGATAAGACAAACCAAAGTATGGACCTTTTGAAACATTTATATTTGTCATTCATTGAAGCCTGAGAACAGGGTGGGAATTAAGGCACTTCATAAGAGATTTTATCTCTGAAAATATTTTTGCACTCTGGGTTCATACTGGATAGGATGTGCTTCACATGTACTCCGACACAAATGTGGGAACAAAGATGTCAATAAAAACAAACAGAATGACGCCCAAAAAAGCTGGTTATTCCACTTATGGTCACCACTCAAACTAATCACTTTTTGTAGCAGTCAGCAGCCAGACCACAGCTTCACACACTCCATCAATCTCAACCACCAGAATTGCAGACAACAACATGCCAACAGCAACTTGCAAGATGATGCGCATGCACACTGAGAACACTTCTCCGGCTCTGGAGCCACGTCTCGGAATACCTGTGTTCTTGCCACCCTGTAGTGGGAAACTTTGACAGTTTTAAGAGTCCTGGAGACAAGTCCCGTAGGCCACAGATCAGAATTGGCTGTGTTGGCGTTTTCTGTTCTGAAATCTGTGTCGACCAATCAATGCAAGGTATTTTGTATATGACGTCATAACCATTAGCACTTTGAACACATGATTAACAGTGTCCACACAGGTTAACAGTAAACACAAGACCTTGACTGATCTTTTGCTTTGATCACATCCAACTGGTGTGTGCGGTAGCGGAGTTGCGTTCATATTACGTGGGGAATTGGCTGTGTAGGTAGGTATATGCGCTCTGAGCTGAGGGTGAAGTGTGAAGTGTTTTTGTTTGTTTTTCATATGGCTAGCCTTGTACTGAGACCAACAGTGAAAGGAAAACGCATTTATCCTGTGAGTTATAAGAAACGAAACGGTGCTTATTATTACGGGTCACTGCCGGGCAGTGCCATCCATAGTTCACTTCTTTGTTCGTATGTTTTGGCATTTGATTTGACCAAAAATGAGAATGATATTACTTATGCATATTATGTAGGTACTGATTTAGGTTTTTCTGGTCAGTTACTGGTAAACAGATTCCATGCATAAAAATAATGTCCATTAAAATGTACTCGGGAAGAAATCGGTATGCACTCCGACTCCCAACCCAGAAAGTAAGTTTCCCACTCTGCCTGAGAATCATCCAAAAACCAATGATTCACCGGAATATAATGACTTAAGAACTACATATTAAAAATAAAGACAAAAATCTGCAACATAGCCTAACCTAACTTAGCCTAGCCTTCCATGCAAGAATACAATTTTTTTTTGAAAAATGAAACTTTTTCAAGCAACTTTTTTCTTTAAAAAATGAAATTTTGTCTCCCTGGTAGATCAGTTAGTTGGAGCACTGGCCTACACTGGTCTCCTCTGTCCTGGCAAGACAGGGTTCTAGTCGCTTCACTCACTCACATTTAGCACCTGGCTGGGAGGGTCAGTTGGAAGCTGGCCCAGTAAAGACAGGGACAAGCTACCATGGAGGCTGTGTTGATGCATTGATGGCACTGTAAACTCTCGGTCAAAATTCTGCAGTTGAACTGGAATTCATGGATTGGGTGGTGGAGCCAAGGTTCATGCAACAAGCTCTGCTTAGCAATATAACACTGGTTCATAAAGCTACCCTAGCAAGCATTCATTTTTTTTGCATGAATCAACCTAACCTAACCTAACCTTACATAGCCTGAAGTGTTTCTGAAGACAAAAAGCACTCAATTTGTTTTCCCTAAAAATGTCAGGCTGGGCGCCAAATGACCCTGTAGTCGGCATTCCCTCAAACCCAAATAATCAAAATCAATAGAAATGTCAGGAAGAATGTTTAGAGAATTTTTCTAACCTAGAACAACAGCCCATGTTAACCAAACTTAACTCCTTTGTATGCTTCATGGAAGTAAAATGTGTGCAAAACTTGTCTTGTGGTTATCTTAAACTGCAATAATGCCAGTTGGGTTAGACTTTTGTTGAAGCTGGAAAGATTTTATAATTTCGTTTTGAAATTTTATGTATGATAATTGCTTTTTTCGTCAAGAACAGTTCAGCCAATTTAGGTTAGATTTTTGAAGTATAACATTTTGGGAACAAAATTGCTTGTAAATTTTCCATTAAAAATGATTTTTTTTTGCATAGGATGTTATGCTAGGTTAGGGAAGGCTATGTTGCATCTTTTTTCTTCATTTTGAGCATTATTTCTTATCATATATTATCCAAATCCAAGTAACTTTCTGTGTGTTATTTTTCTCCTAAATGATCTACCATGGTTGATGCACCCTAAAACCATAACCCTAAGGTGTTATTTCAGTGTTGAAATAATGGTTTTTCGTTAGGTGTGAGATGTCTAAACGAGTACAATAGGATGTCAAAATTTGTCATGGAGTTACTGCCATTTAAGATACTTTTTGTCCTTCCAGCCTGCATTAAAGCCAATAGTGTACTTACGACTGTACCTTTTTGTTCGTTTTGACATCTAATATAATAAGCTATATTTGGATTAGTGATAAAAATACCTATGCTATAAACTGGTGTTACTAGATAACTTCATAGGCAATCTCTTTACCTGATATTGTGCCTGGACATGTTCTTGTATCACAATCCCTTGCTAAATGATCATGCTTTGGTCGAAGCGCCCTTAATCCCAAAACGATCCCTTATGGTGAGCATGAGCATACTTATAACGAGCTACTGTTAGAAACTAGGAATCGAGCCATCAGCACACATCAAGTAGCACGATGTCGATCCTTCTTTGAGAAGAATGTCGACTGAATGTTCATTAAGTGATGTATTCCACCCTGTTTCACAAATCATTTATCACTGTGTTATTTTGCCTCTCAATGGAAAAGTATGCATTTGTGAAGTGAGTGGTCACATGTTCAGCACATTCATAAATATTGCATTAAAAAAGAAACAAAAAAATCAGAATTTATCTTAAATTGTAAATTTACCACCTAGCCTTCCATGCAAAAAAGCAAATTTTTCTCTTTTTTGCAATGGAAAATTTCTGAACAATTCTCCCTTCTTTCTTTAAATTTTCAACTTCAAAACCTAACATAACCCATGCCAAGCTAGCCAAAACTGTCCGATAAAAAATCCAATTTTTTAATCAACCATACACCAAATGCCTAGCCTAACCTAGCCTAACCAAACCTAACCTCTTTGTATGCTTCATGGAGGTGAACTGTGTGTAAAACTTGTCTAGTGGTTATCTTAAACTGCAATAATACTGCAACATGTACCATTAGGCTAGGCTAGCTGACCCTAATTTCAGCTCTTTTCTTGCTCCACTTTTACTATGAGGGATGGAGAATAAAATGAATATGCATAAGAAGTTGCCAGTCTAATTTTTAGAATAGTGTTATTTTGTTTTCTGATGTAATTTAAATACATTGAATATTTATTTGAGTAAAGTTGTAATTCAAGAATGATTTAGCATTTCAAAAGATATTCCAGAATATCACTTCTGAACAAGATTAAAATGATGTGACTATTCAATATTCATTACCTTGGAAAAACCATACCTGGTAACTATGATGTATGTGTCTTATCAATGTTCAAAAGTGAGCTACAACACCATTTTTAATCGAAATTTCATGCTGGCTTGGAAATGAAAAAATGTATAATTGAAATATAAACACCTCAAGTATAAGTATCTATATCTCCATAAGTAGGCATTTGGGTATTATTGTGCTTGAGGGTGTCCATATGGGAAGTTTTAGACACATTTTACCACCATCAAGCAATCAAAGTGGCTCTATTCTGTTTGGTTAGGTTTGATTTTAAGGTTGGAAGTTTAAAATGTTTTTTTTTGAAGAAAAAATACGTGAAAAATTGGAAATTGTTCATCTTCAAGACCAGGTTATGTTAGGCTGGGTTAGACCTCTTAATTTGGAATATTTTGAGGAAAAAGTAATGTGAAATGTTTCAAGAATATACTTTCAGAATATTAGTTGAAATGAAGCATCATAGACTTCAAACATTATAGACTTTGAGCATTTTGTGTTTTGAACATTCCCACATGGTCTTAGTATTAGTGGCTTTCGAACATCATAGGATTTGGATATTATATTTTGAACAGCTATATGTGCCAATAATTATATGGTTCGAGCCATTATAGGTTTTGAGTATTATAGGTTTGGAACATCCCACAAGATGAGAATTTAGAGGTTCTGAAGTATTATATGTTTTTACTATTGTAGGCTCTTAACCATTATAGGTTTTGGGTGTTAGAGGTTCTGGTATTGAACCATCACATCATGTTAAATCTATTTTCATGGACATTGGATTAGAAAAAGAAATTCCAAGAATTAAAAATTTACCATCAAGCAAATATTATTATATTAAGCAAATAAAGTGCCTAGCCTGCCAATGTTTGATGGCATAAAGCATGCAGATATTGGATTGCCTTAGATCTGCAGATGCTGGAATCTTTCCATCTAAGAAATTGTTGTTGTTGTTGTTATTGGGGTTTAGGGGTACATCAACTGCCTCATCTAAGACATTAGTAGTGGTCAATGTGCTGCTAACACATTTACTACAGCTCAGTTTTTGGTAGTGCAAGTGATCACAAAATAAATGTAGAGGATCTTTTGTGATTGTGGATATATTAGTGTTATTCTTGTAGAAATTCATCCTAATAATTTCTGATGCCCAGAATCCAGTTTGGAATGCAATGTGAAAGAAGCTTGGAATGGCACGATCCATCATGGTGCTGGGTAATATACAAAATAATATTCTACCTTTATTTGAGTTAGATACTTCAATATAATATTATGCAAATAGTCTGAATATATGCCTTATATTTTAGTTCCAAAATTTGATAGCCAACTTCTATGAATGTGTGCACTTTTTGATGGTAAGTGGTACAATTTTAAATATCATGATTGTATGTGCTTTCCCAAGGAAATGGTGAAGGTTGAGGATATGGTCAAAAACATATCTAGATAGGCACAGCCTTTTAAGGGATATTTAAGGGAACATGGATTTTGATCTGGGAGATCTTGTTTAACTACCATACTGGAGTTCATGGAGTATGTAGCTAGATAATTAGAAGTCTAAGCAGGATGTATATTTGTTTACTTAGACTTTAGCAAAGCTTTTGAAAACGTTCCACACAAGCACCTAGTTAATCAATTACAGTAGCATGGGATTAACAGAGAAGTTCTAGGTTGGATTAAAGCATGATTAAGTGGACAGTAGCAAAGGGTGGTATTAAATGGATGCAAATCTTAATGGAAGGATGTTCTGAGTGCAGTGCCATAAGGCTCTGTTCTAGATTCACTTCTCTTTCCCATCTTTGAGAACAACATTGAGGTAGGGCTGGGGAATAGGGTGTTCAAATTTGCTGATGACATCAAGCTGATCTGAGTAGCTAACAGTAGTGATCACTCTAGTAACATTCAACTAGATTTGGAGGACCTAAAAAGTGGGTTGATCAATGGCAGATGTCTATCAACTATAAAAAAGTCATCTGGGGTCTAGAAGTGAGACTTTCAGATGTACAATGGGTAGTAGGGACCTGTGTGCTATTTAAGAAGAAAGAGACTTAGGTGTGTTAGGGTTTCAAATGACCTTAAAGCAGAAAAAAAAAAAACATTGTACCTCCAATAGGAACATGGCAATCAGATTACTGGGAATAATCGTTAACAATGTGATCTATAAGAGCAGGGACGTCATGAAAAACTGTACTTAGCCTATGTGTTGTCCCACTTGTAATATTTGGTACAGGCATGGAACCCTCAGGAAATGAATATAGATAGGCTAGAAAGAGTGCAGTACAGAACCACTTGACACATCAGTGGACTAGGTAACTTAGAATATGGAAAAGTTTTCAGGCATTAGATGTGTACTCACACAAGAAGAGGAGGATTAAGGGGTGATATGATTGAAATGTATCAAATGGTTCAAGGCTTAGATAAGGTCAAGCTGAATGATACTCTTCTATTTTGAGTATCACATAGGAGTTGTCAATTTAGGGTTAGACAAGTTGAGGGTGCTGGAGAGTTAAGCAACAACAGGTTTTTAGTCAATGGTGATTGATTAATTAAAATATTCTGCCTACTGATGAGATGATGAGCACCTTGCTCAATGTGTTTAAAAGTAGGGTGGATCAATTATTTCAGTCGAATAATATTATTTCCGAAATTTAAGATGTACCATGTACAAATGAGACATTGGGTGATTGAAGTGCAATTGACATAGTTCAGTCATGCATATATTACGATCGTCACACGAGTGTTACTTGATCATGCATGTGTTGCTCGATCACACAAGTGTTACTCGATCACTCGTATGCTGCGCGAGATCAAGTAAATGGGGCTAGATATCCTGGGGTGTATAGTTCCTTCAGAACTCTGGATATAGTCCTGATTGGGGTGTTTCAGTACCTTTTCTCATCTTATGGTATCTACTCTTCAGACGTAACCCAGATGGACCGCAGTGGCTCTTATTAAACCATTAACACTTCATGGTTTTCCACAGCATGACGGTTTTGCACCCAAATAAGACCATTTACCATTCTTGTGATTATCATGTGCCAAGGCATGCATGAGGAGCTTGAGACAGTGAGTGGTGTATTAGGCTCCTTTCAATCTTGATTGTGAAAATAAATTGAACAAACAGCAGAATTTTTCGAGGTCTACCATTTATCGAGATCTAAAAGGCTAATCCATGCAACATGGCATATAGTGCTAGGATATCAAACAAAAGATTCTCTTTGTCTTCCTCATTTCCAATCTTTGTCAGGGTTTTTGGATTGCCATGTAGCGGGTGGACCAATTAGTGAACATGGATGGACCGATTTCATTTGGAGCTTTCCTTTCTAGTGCCCGGTGGGTTTCCCAGTGAGCAGGACAGGACTCCCAGAGTTGGTCCCCATGCAGATATAACTATCAGCGTTGCTAACGTTGCTAAGTAGCTGTGTGTCAGTCGATGCTGGATGACCATTCTATTTTCTTTCAGTCTCATAAAGGTGAATCCACGATGCCAAAGAAGGAAAAGGACAAAAAAAAAGCAGAGAAACAGAAGAGAGGCAAAGCAAATTAGTAAAAAACAAGACTAACAGATCTTTGATTGGGAGGCCTTGCAATGCTGTAGATGGAATGTAGACAAATGTCAAAGTAAGGGAAAAAAAAAAAGTGACAACAGTTTATAATGGGTAAGCAACATCGAAAATTGCAAAACAGTCATGCTCTTCAGTAGTCAGAACTTTGGGATGTCTGATTGAATGTATGATAATATTTGTGAATCATTCTCCCATTTATAATCAATTGTTGATCTATAGTTGCTAATCATATCCAAAATTACTTTAACACTGTGCTGCTTAACAGGGCAAAGTTTGTATACAGGCTCAGAAATGCCGAATGTGCCAGTGACTGACAGAGATTTGAGTGAGTGTCTTCATGCATAATAATATGAGAGTTTGAAAATAAGGTTTTTCCTGGATTTTGGCGTCGGACAACATCCTGTTATCCATTATCCATTTTTATTACAGAACATCTTGAAACATAGCAATATTCGTTACACCCTTGTTATTGCATAGGACGACTTTTCTTTCGAAGTTGTTGCGGTATGTCTGATTACTAGCATATTTGTTGGGCGCAAAATGACCAACGCAGTCGATGCGCCTAAAGCACAAATCCTACCATTTACGCTGTTCCTCTCATTGATCAAATATCCCCTACCAAATGGCGGACTTTGGTAATACTTCGAACTTCCCATACAGCACGTTAAGTCAAATAGGTCGTGCCAGCCTTTCCATTTCGGGTCCGTAGAGTTCTAAAATTCGGGTAATCAATGTCCTCTTTTTCGTTTCTTGGTCGGTGGCGATTACACTCAGGACAACTAATCTCTGCATTTCTGTATTTTCTTCATTGGGCAAGGTAAGAGAAAATCAAAGACGCTTCGGTGACATTTTCTTATGATTTTACCGCGCCTGTTTCGAACCTTGGCACCATTGTTTGCTC
>JAOTOM010000854.1:0-48523 GCA_034440615.1 Ashinkailepas kermadecensis | reverse complement strand
GTAGGGGTGGCGGCTCTGCCGTCGGTGGGGTGTGGGGGTGGTGGTTTCGGTGGCTTGGCGGGTGTGGCGGGTGTGGGGTGTGTGACTGGGGAAGCTGCGTGTGTGAGAAATAATATGCTAACGAAGCCTTAACTGAAACTGATCTGATTGAACTATTGGGGGGGCTTTATTTTAACTGAGACTGCACTTCAACATGGCTGAACATGTGCTGACTCTAGACTTATACTGGGGTAACTATCTCCTTTCCTGCTATGCCTGTGTCAGGGATGTGTTGTGCTGTGTTTCCCCGCCACCTCCACCACACATTCCCCAAACCCCAGCCGGCTTGATGTTGTTTGAGCTACCGTCCCTAACACGAATTTATATGTTTGCGAGGTCAAAGTTTTGGGAACACCATATAGGTAAATGAGTGCTTCTAGCCAAATTAGAAAGAATACGTTGTATTTATAAAATTAATGAGAATGTAATTTGCTCTTGGTTTCAATGACTTGTCCCGAGTTGGGACTTTTTGGACGCTAATGGTAGTGTAATTTTGTGCAATGTTCCGCTCGAAATAGGTGCCTGTGATTGAGCCCCAAGCGGCTTCCGCTGGTCCTTAAAGCTACCTAACACACATTCATTCTCCTCATTCACTTCACATTCGCTCGTCCCATTCATTCTCTCCTTATTAATTAATGAAATGCTTGGTCCCCAAATTTTGCTCCGCCCCCCCCCCCTCAGCGGTACACAAACACATATATCGACAGACCATTGCTCTATTTTTGATGGTAGGTTGGCCGAATATGTAAACCTTCCACTGCCATCATAGCTGGCCTCGCCATCATTGGCAGCGTTCCTCGCCTGGATGAAGTTTTAACTGCCACGAGGGGGCTCATCGTACTGGCTCCGAGGGCCTATACAAGTGCTCTGGTGTCTTTGACTGATATACCTAACCTTAAAAACCGGGCCTTATTCGCCGTACACTTGCGACCAGGTGAACGTGCTCACGGGCGGGCACGGATCCCTACCACGTTGGGCACGTCCCCTGGCCGTCTATATAACCTAGCCTGCCCTACCCTTTCAGCCTCGGGGCTTATGGCACGCCAAACCTGTCCGTACGTCCCCCGCGAAACGCTATACAGCTCCGTGTCCAAACGTATAGCGAACGGGGGCGGACTCACGACCGTGCAGTGTTTTGCATTACCCTATTGTTCGGCGCCAAACTCGACGGACGCAAGGTGGGGCTTTCCTTGACAGCCCATCCCACCTACATGCCATGCCCGCCCCCGTCTGCGCCCCTGGGTCACAGAGGCCAGCGGGATTTCGCAGTAAAAGAATCAGAGCATGTGCTAATGCCCCCGAAGTGTCCGTTCATCGCACCCTCTCGCAGTTCGACATCATCCAAACGTACATCATATATATATAAACAACATTAATATTCTAGACAAGTTAAAAACTGGCTTTAACACTCATTACCCTTACCCGGGAACGTTCAGTCCATAGGAGGACGGCTCGCAGGTCGACTGCCTCGCTTGTAAATTTACTTCCTATGGCATTGTTACTCCTTAGGCAATTATCAAACATCATGTGAACATCATCCCTTGTGCTCAGGTAAAGTTTGGATTGCAACGAAAAGGGTTGCACCACGGCAGGTGGGTAGCTATAACATTATTGTTTGATCTCTTGTTAGTCTAAAGGCCGAGTTTATTTAGACGGGGAGAGGAAGACAGGAATTGTTGCAATCATAATTGTGCTGTACTCCATGCTTTACTTTATCCGATCCTGCTCCGCTGCTGTTCCTGTCCATCACTGCCGACTGCTGCCACATAATTTCTATAATTAATCTAGTATATTTAAATTTACATACACCGCATCTCATTACACCCACGCACTTCTTACACACACACTACTCGCCATCTCAATCCTTGCACGCGACACACTCCCTCCCCACCCTGAATGTATCCTATTTGGTCCCTCCCATAAAACAGGTCGCCCCTTTCAGTAAGTGAATGACGTTGAGGAGACAGAAGCTGGGTGATAGAACTTAGGTTGGTTCGGAAAGGTTTGGAAAAGAGGAAGACATGTCAGACGTATGACACTCACATGCCCGATGGTCGTCGCCCTCCAGCCGTCGTCACTCTCCGCCGCCCGGCACTTCATGTCACGTCTGCCTCCATGAGTGTGAGAGTCCGTGAGAGAGAGAGAGAGAGAGAGAGAGAGAGAGAGAGAGAGATCTTGAGCGAGAGAGACCGTCCGAGAGCGAGAGTCCGAGAGAGATCCCTCCCGAGAGCCCTTCTGCCAGGCTGCCATATTTTCGTCCATTCCGTAGCTCCGCCGTTTCTAATTTCCAGCCACTCCCAGGGCTCCGGATTGGGTTCTGCCTCTTGATTGGTGGGAGTGTTTTTTTCTTCACCTTAGGCAGTATGTATGGTGAAGCCGCCTGGGGCTGTCAGGACGGTCTGTATGTCAGGAAATTTCCACTGACTTCACTGGAGGGACGAGTGGTCTAAGGGTAAGATGCTCGTCTAACAATCGAAAGATTGTGGGTTCGAATCTCGCCTGTCGCTACCCTTCGCCCGCGACCAATCGGCGTGAGAGATTGGCGACGCTATATGACTCAACGGTCGACGTGTCGTAAAACCAATGACCAAGACTGACTTCACCGGTGCCACCGACCTCACAGCTGGCCGGGGACCCACCCTTCTATTTTGGTCCAGATGCGGGGATGCTTTTGTTTTTTCCGTGCCGCCTTTGAAAGCGACACGTACTGCGGGCCGAGTTCGGCAATGTTTCAAGGCCATATGAGAGGGGAGGGAGAAGGTGTCCGAGATCTGGCCGGGCGTCTTGCGGCCTGGTCGGATGGGAAAATGTTGAAAATGCATACCTAAATAATGTAAACTCCCGTTCACTGAGATATCAGAAACTACTGAAAACTAGATACTCAATTTGTGTGAGAGATTACTGCTGTTGTGCACTCTGCGCAATATAAATGTTCCGACCCTAGGTCTTCGTGGTCAAATGAGGGCGAACGATCGGTCGGCGCTGCACCTCGCCACCGTGCCGACGAAAATTCTGTGGCGGCCCGTCGATCAAATTTGCACCCCTATATGTACCACGGATTTCAACAACAAAAAGATTACTCGGATGCGCTTATTAATGTGTAACAAAGTCACAAGATTACATTATAATATCCTTCCCGTTTATGAGATATCTTCGACAAACTGTGGACAAAGTGGACCGATTCTGGCTCCCCCCCTCCGCCCCTCCTCCCACTCCGGTGGGCGTGGTGAACTCAGAAACACTAGTACGTCCTCATCACTCTACATGCAAAGAGTTCTTTAGAGCGACCTTCCATGTTACGCATTCTCCATACTGAATAATGTTAAACACATTGCATGGCACCTGGGGCTGACGTTTAAAAATATCAACAGTGGATGTTGTATGTCTTGTCTAAATGAATTATATATATATATATATATATATATATATATATATATATATATATTTAGTTCATTACCGTACCCATCCACCCTGAGAATTGCGTTACTCTAGCTTTAATAGGAGCCGAGATCTTAGGTGAGGTGGCGGAATCCGCCCACTCCAGTGCGCGTAATTTTCAGAGGCCCTCCAGGGCGTGTTAATATCACGCTTGTTTCGTCGCCCTTGCTTATTTTCGATTCATTTTTTACTGCTACGGGTGGAATAGTGGAGGTTGCATGCATAGACATGTTCTCCTGTGTGCAACTATAACGCTCATATCCCGCGTCGCAATATCGCAGTAATGCTGATATCGCAGTAATGCAGTATCGCAGAATGTTCTTCACCTCGCAGAGTGGGGAAGTAATTTCGACTCCCCACCACCTCTGCTCAATGTAGAGAAAGACGCGGCAAACAGCATAATACAGTTTCGTGCTTGAACTGTCAGAATTAGGGGACTGGTAGTGTCTAGGGGTAAGTTGCCTGTCTCACAATCGAAAGATTGAGGGTTCGAGTTTCACCTGTCTCTACTCTTCGCCGGCTAACAATCGGCGTGAGAGATTAAGGCGGCGCTACACGACAACGGTCGACGTGTCGTAAAACCAATAACCACCAACTGTCAAAATTACTTGGCGCATTGTTCTATCAGCTTTATTTAGCTTTCGGTCAAGTCAGTTCACTTGCGATCAGCTTTTATCAGCGTCTGATTACTGTTTGCACGCAAACATACCCTGATCTAGCTCTGATGTCTTCTGATTTAGAGTATCAGAGAGAGAAGACGTTAGTGCAGACGCGCTTCTTTTGTAGTCAATCCGTCACAACCACATACACGCAAGGTATGCATCGTTCTGAAAAGCAATGCACGCCGATTTCATTCAACACTTTCCTGAACGGGAAGTCCTGCATGCAACCTACCGAGAGTTGGGCATGCTGCCGATGGCAGCATATGCTGGTCTGCCGCGAGATATGCAATGAGGGCATACGGACAGCTTCCAGTTTCCCTTCAGAGTGCGTCTGAAAGGAAGTTCGTGTTTGTCGTACTCAGGGCTGCTCCTGGAATACTGAAAAGATTGCCCAGTTGTATATATCTACTACATGTGCTGCTAGGATTCAATACCGTTGATGTTATGCGGTGGGCATTTGCAGAGCGGTCAGTTATCTGTTCGGATTGTTGCGTCTTTGCCCAACCAAAACAAGTGATTTTCTGATGCAATTGAAATGATATAATTGATCATAGTTCGGCCCCAGAGTACACATCAGAAATATTGGAGTTACTATTAAAGTGTTATTGACTATGTCACTCTGATACTAAGCACATGCCATGGCCTGCAATGCAATGGCATGCCTACTTCCACTGTTTATAGGAATTAACACGCATGCCGGAGGGCCTCTGAGCATGACGTGCATGGGAAAAGGGATGGGCGCTATATGACCTTTGCAGTCGAGGCCCCCCTAAACTACAATAACTGACTAACATGGGAAAGGGTCACATTCGCCCCCTCTCCAGCCTAAGCCATAGAAGCCGAAGGCCATACAAGCTAGAAGCACACATTTGGGGATTGATTACATCTGTAGTAAAGCTAGCTGCAGAATACATTTAACGAACTTTGGCCTTCAGGGGTCAAATGAGGTCGAGGTCGATAGCCACACCTCGCCGCCGCGCCACCCTGCCGATGAAATATGTGTGACCTTGAACGCCTAGAGACCGGCTGGTCGACTTGAAACCCCCCAGTTTGTACAGCTACCAATTTTCAAATGGGATGCGCCTATCATTTAAAAAATAAAGTCCCAAGATACACAATCCATTCCACACAAGATACACATTCATGCACAAGATACACAATCCATTCTATTGTACGAGATGTCGTCCAAAAGCAAGAGGGGCGGGTGGATCCCGCCCACACACCCTCCCCTTGTGCGCGTGTTAAATAGAGAAAGGATCGTGCCTGATACTAGGCTGGGCAGAGTGCCGTGTTTTCCATTGTGGCGCTCACCAATCCCGTCGCCCGGCCGTCCGCACAGCAGGGGCACTGCTTGCATGGGTTACTCGGCAGCACATCACCCGACAGGTGGCAAGAACTTGGCATGTTTTTGGCGAAGTTCCGTGAAATACTGCGTGAAAACTGCGACCCTCTCACGTGGCTCAATAATCCGTGTTTAGTCTGAACCGCCAACCAATTCGTTGGTTCCTCAGAGGAAAACAGTCGGTTGGTTTCTCGGAACCATGCGACTTGTTGGAAAACCACGTTGAAGTCGACTCTCTTGATGAGCCCTCGTTCACTCGTGCAGGCCGGAAGCAGCCGTGTCTTTCCCGTAATAATCTTTGGTCGTCACGCTAGCTCAGATTGGCCTGGCTAATTCGGTCTGACACTCGGTCATCGTAAAATGGCTCGTTCTGCCCCCGGCTGGCTTCCGACCGACCCGTGCTGCCAGCACTAAAAGCGACACACCCGCCGCGCTGACCGTCTGATCCTACACGGCCGTGTCAGCACCCTGCCCAGCCCTACCCGACCCCGTCTGACCCGCCGGCGAGATGAGTCGTTCCCGACGCTGCCGGTGGAGCCGCCGCCGCCGCCGCGCCGCTCAGCGCCGCCGGCTAATAGCGCGCCACGGTGGACCGGCGGCGTGCGCACGCGCCGTCTCGCACCTGCACGCCGGCGTGCACCACTCTGACACGCGCACGCCGCTCGTGACCGCCGGCGACGGTGACAGCTCGTTGTGACCTGGCGCCAGCACGCTGTAGGAAGCTCCGGCGCGCCGCCAGGGAGACAGCGCCGCCACCAGAGCGAGTGCATTCCACCGTCACCGTGTACCCTCGGCTCGCCCAGGACAGTGGGCCTCCGCTTCGGCTCCAGGTCGCGGGCGGTCGGCGAAGTCCGTCCTCTCCGCGTCCAACCGTCCAGCTACGGAGACGCCGGGAAGACAGACAGAGGTGATGCCGACCGCACCCTCAAAGTGCAATGTCGCATGGAAATGTATGCATTTGTGCATGTCTTGTGTCATTGTCTTTGTGTTCCGTCCCTTCTCCCACCTTTCCGATAGAGCTCGCCTTATCACCGGATGCCACGTCAGCCGGCTCAAAGTAACTTTTCCTTAACTGTGGCATCTCCAACGGAGTGCCCTTGTCCTTCGCTGAGGGACAAAAAAGATCCAGACGAGGCGTCGTGATGCCACACAGAAGGATGCGCTTTGGCCGGAAGTCGGTGCAAATGAGAGTTAAGAAGGACGGCTGGACAAATGGGGTAAATCTCAAACGGTGGGTAAATGAAACTTAACTGCATTTTAGAAGGGTTGGAGGGAGGCCGCAGGGAGAGATGGTAGGTCATGGGTAGCCACATGGACAGAGTGGTAGAGGAGGATAGGCAGCTGGTGGTGCATGACGGTAGGGGCGGAAGGCGCGTGTGTTGAGCGTGTTATCTCTATCGAGGGGTAAGTGTGGCGTGACAGGCCAGCAACTCTATGGGAATCAAGTGCAATAGCGCAGGATAGAACCATGTTTTCGTCTGCCCGCCGTGCTCAAGGAATCTGCCGCTTCTCGACCCATGTTTGACGATTGTTGGCTAATCTGGCCGGTTTGCGACGCAACTGCCCGCGCAATTGTAGTCGGTGCATCGCCAACGTCGGAGTCGGGTAACACCCCGGACCAAACTTATCCTCAACATCCATTCAGATATGAGTTTGGATGGCTTTGCGCCTCCTCCATATAAATCAGCCCCCGGAGATTGCAATATTATTATCAGATTTCACTGAACGCATACAAATATAGCATGAATGGTGCTTTTTGTGGGAGTGGCTTATCTGTAATTGAAGCAGTTGTTGTAGACATGTTTCTAAAAAGCTCTGGACAATCTAAATTGAACTCGGTAAATGTATCCTGTGAGGCGAGAGATGAGCAAACGTGTTCACATTCCTTCATCTTGATGCAACATGACCGGATGTTTGGTATTCGACTATTTCTTTACGTAGATCGACTCTTGCCGACATGTCATTTACTTCGAAATGTTGCTCCCATCGGTGTGATGACAAAGCATCTTCTTTTGACCTAAAATGACAGTATTGGTCACCACCGATGCCACACAGTATGCACTCCGAAGTCGTCCAATCTGTGTTGCTATCGCTTTTGCTTGCACTGAGGCCGCTGAGCGTTTGGGCATTCAGCAGATAACTGATACGTAAGCTCATCCTACAAGGAACTCTGCCTGTGATCTGGACGCCAGCGAATAGTGGTCTGCCTGCCAGACGCAGGCGAACGAACACCGCAGCCCGTGTGGAGCTAAGTCCAAAGGCGCAGGCGACCGAACACCGCAGCTCGTGCGGAGTTAAGTCCAAAGGCGCAGGCGACCGAACACCGCAGCTCGTGCGGAGTTAAGTCCAAAGGCGCAGGCGACCGAACACCGCAGCTCGTGCGGAGCTAAGTCCAAAGGCAACATGACAACGTGTGAGTGACTTGAACCTGTGTCCGAACTGTGTCGTGTTAGCTCTATCATGTTGCGGTTTTCTGTGCTTGCTCGTCGGCTCACTGTGCAATATTTGCTGCCGTGTCTTACACTAAGCGGACCACCTGTCGTGACTTCCCACGTGGTCGTGTCGTGACATGCACGTGTTGTATATTTTCTCGTGCTCTGCTGTATTGTGTATTTTTCGTATTATGTCGCTGATTTCCAGCGCTAATAGCCCTCGTAATCAGAATGGTGAGTAATGGCTGGGGCACCGCCGCGCCTGAATGCTCCAGATGAGGCGATATGACTTGTCGTTTGTTTACCTAATCGCTGTCTGCTGCGCTCGGTTTGCAGCATTTCTTCGGTGGATCTTATGGTGGCGTGCGGTGTTTGATTCACGTGGCTCAAACGCACCGTAAGCTTGCCGGCCAGATTTGCTCCCCGTTGTATCGGACAAGATTAGCACACGCAGGCTGGGAGGTGAGCCGCTCACGCTGTTTTCCCGCCAGCACACGACCGAAAAACGACGATCGCTTAATCACGGTTAGACATAGTGGAAGTAATAAGTACAAAAAGCTATGACATGTGATCTTAACCATACTTCCTGAAGAAGTGGTAATGTATCCGACGCCAAATTGGTCGATAAAGCAGTCATGTTCGTGATAGAAACCAGCCTTACAAACTAGCTGCTGGTGCAGACAGTCGCACTGGGCAGAACTGGAGCGATCGTTCATTTGGTGATGGAAAGCACGAAAAGCACTCCTCACGACCATTCGCTAAATAATTGGTGTAAAATAATTGTTCGTGAAGACCAACCCGAGCCCTGGGCATGATGTTCTCCAGTGTCAGCCAAGTGGATGAAGCCGTTCATCTTCTGCATGTAATGCAGTTTGTGCATCAGTATACGTTAGGCGTAAGACGCAATGTTAATGCGGACATCGGGGGATCTCCAGTAAAGAAAGAAAACAGGTAGGTTCCTGATGCTATTCAAGAACTCTGAAATATGCGCCCGCGACATGCGCGCCCGGATGCTCACTAGTGTGCGCGAATAATATAGTTACAACTTATGAGACTCTCTCCATAAAATATGATGTGAAGTGCATTTATGATTTATTGCCAGTGCATTCATTGCCATTTACAGTGATATATTGCTACTTTGCGTATTGTCTTCGGGAACTATTTTCCACCATAGATAGCGGGCCGCCGGCGGTCCACGGCCCGTCCCCGGCCGCCCGCCATTCATAATATGGCGGTTCGCGGAACCATTCCCTGAATGTTAATAGCCCCAACGCCAAAGTTACAGGCAGATTTTCATATTTGAAGCGATAGGCGATGTGCCTGGCATGAGTTCCGCCACCATTGGAGTTGAGGCCGAGAGGCTTTCTCGATATCGTTTAAGAACATTACGCTTATGGGCGTTGAATGGAAAGAATGCATCTACAACCGTGAATTTCTCCTACACCATTTTGGCGTGGCAGAGCCGATGTTGCTTAGTATTGTTGAAGGGTGGAACTTTACTTTTTGTCGTGCCATCGCTCTGCGCCCTACGGATCCTCTGGGCAGCAACCGTCGGCGCTTGACGTGCATCGAGCCATGCCAGAACCTCAATATTGCCGGACAGTTTCATGTAAAAAAGTGTAAAATGTCGGGCTAGATATTTATAAAGGCAGTCGAATGTGGAATCAGAAGGCAGCTGATTTTATGCCGGTTTATTTGAGACCATTGGAATTTAATTTGCTAATGTAGAACATCTGATATACAATTTAAAGGAATACAATGTGATAATTCGGGACACAAATCCTGGAATTGAGTGCAAAAATGACAGGGTTATATTTATGTAAAAGTAGTAGAGTATGGCATCAGAAGGCAGCTGATTTTATACCGGTCCATTTGAAACCATTGAAAATTAATTCGATAATGTAGAACATCTTATATATAATTTGAAGGACTACGATGTGATAATTTGAGATGCAAATTTTGGAATTGAGTGCAAAAGTGACAGGGTTCATGGAAGTTATTCAAGATGATGTAAAAATGTAGCACGTTCGATTTTCGTTTAGTTAAAAACATTGGAAGTTGTCAACACATCACACAGAAGATGTATGACGCGTTTGTATTACAAGATGCTGTGTCGCCAATTGCCCCCATTTCACTTTAAGGGCAAATTTGCAAGGTGAAATGATTTGATAATAAAACTAACTACACATAAGAGAGCTTGTTTCAATGATGTTCAGATTTGACTATTGGAAATTACTGCACCCACCATAGAAACTAAAATATAGCATTAATCATAGCAAGCCCACTCTGGTGGTGTTCCTTCACAAACCCACCACCAGAGCGGCGCCACCGGTATTATGTCCGCTCATGACGCCTAACGAATGCACAATGCAGTGTATGCAGTGCAAAATATCTATAAAATATAATAGAACAGAAAAATAGATCAGGGTGTCACCACGCCAACAACGGGTTCACAAACTCGCAAAAACAAGCAAATGTTGTCGGACTGCTTGCTAGCTTCATAGCCATTGGAAACGACGGGAAGCTTGCAACAAAATTGAGTTTTCTGTGTATGTGGGCGACCTCGTTGCCGTCTGCTGACATACTGCATACGCTCTGTCAGACCAGTGGCACTGCCCACGGTGTAGCTTGAATGTTGCATGGTTCAAGTAGTGTAGCGCAGAAACGTTCTGCTTGTCTACATAATTTCGGAATTTACGTAGAGGGCGAAGAATGTACAATTTATACGAAGACAAGGTAGAGTGGTAAAGAATGTCTTGCTCCTTGCAGACTTCGCAATTACTGCAAACTGACCACCAACTTGTGCAGTGTATGAGTGAAAACCTTCCTATGCCTGCAAAAGAAAGGGATCTTGCGGAGGCATATTTTGGAGTGAAATAGGGAAGGGATCTTGCGGAGGCATATTTTGGAGTGAAATAGGGAAGGGATCTTGCGGAGGCATATTTTGGAGTGAAATAGGGAAGGGATCTTGCGGAGGCATATTTTGGAGTGAAATAGGGAAGCTAGCCGGATCGTCAAGCACATTTTTCCAGCAATGATCTAGGAAAACAGAGTGTAACGAGGGACAGAGAGCAAATTCCGTCTAGAAATTCCGATGCTGCAGTGCACTTATCAGCAAGATTGAAAGCGGAGCAATTCTCCCATCACCTACAATGCAAGAGAACGAAAACTTCCTTTCAGCGAACCGGCGAACCTGCTCGACCCGACCTGACCCCTCTCGATCCGACCTCCCCGATCAAACAAGACCCAACCCTGCCCTTCTCGACCCGGCCCTCCCCCTCTCGACACGACCCTCCTCCTCCTCGATCCGACCTCCCGGTCAAATAGGGCCCAACCCTCCCCCTCTTCACCCAATCATCCCACTATCGACCCGACCCTCCCCGACCCTCCCCGATCAAACAAGACAAGACTCGACTTTCGACTCCCCCTTCCCGATCAAACAAGACACGACGTGACCCATCTCGACCCGACCCTCCCCGATCAAAAAAGACCCGATCCTCCCTGCTCAAAACAAGACCTGACCCTTCCCCTCACGACTCGACCCTCCCCGGTCAAACAAGACCCTCCCCTCCCCTATCAAACAAGATCCGACCATCCCCGATCAAATAAGACCCGACCCTTTCCCTCTCGACCCGACCCTCCCCGATCAGACAAGACCAGACTCGACACGTGTTTTTAGAATTGTAGTGTTTTGTCACATTATTATCCAGTCTTATTTTCTTCACTTAAAACTGACCCCGCTCTTCTATGCTATTACCAACATCACTCCCAGATGTTAACTCTCGCCTGTGCATAGCGCTTCCAAGTGCAGGGCGAGGTTGTTGCGACACCCCTATCATTTCCAAACGGAGAATACGTGGCAATACGTGGCATTAAGCAAAGAGAATACGTCCAATACGTGGCATTAAGCAAAGATCGTGACAAGAACTCGCGATTGGTACTCGATTTTTGTACTTTGAGTTACTGACTAACCCTTCGGATCACTTTAGTTGAAGGAATGATCTGTCAATTCTGGAAGGGCTGACATTTTTATGAGTGGTCTGCGTGAAATCAATAACATGTATGTGCGTAAAATATTCAGCATAATATTTCAGAATATTCCCAGGTACTGACGATGCACCATTTGCTACATTTCGACCTAGGTCATACATCGGTCACAAATCAGATGAAGTTAAAGTGGTGACATTTTTCTGGAAGCTTTCGAAATAGTGTGTGTCAGAAGCGGTTCTTGTGTGTGCCTCTGAGAATAGATGATCACCAAGTTCAGCTTCAGTGTCCAAATTAACCTCAGAGTGACTCACAAGTCTGAAAACATTGTCTGAAGTCAAGTTGCGCCGACGGCTTCGGATGGTCTTGTGGAGGTCAATGGCCTACGTTGCAAGGCTAGCTGATCCACGTCCACCGCCCTACCACACCCACCATTGCCCATTTGGGGGCAGCAGTTGAGATTGGTGATTTGGGGAAAATAGCGCTTCCCGTCTTATCACATCATAGACCGGTGGTCGGCCACGCCACTTCAATTTTGTTCGGGCCATAAAGTCGGCGAAAGATGCCCTATTAGCTTTTCCTGGCGGGAACGCTCTGACGCGTGCACATTTTCTGCAGACGCCGTGTACGTCAAGGGAGTTGCATCAGCTGGCCATGTATCGGCGAGAGTGACGTGCCTAGCTGTCTAACCCTGGTGAATGCTCTTCCACGTCACCGCTGATGGTCTGTGTCCCAGCCGAAATATGTCCGTGCTCCACTTCGCTTACCTGCTTAGGCGAAACGACAAGCGTTTTATGAAGCAATTGCGTCTGTCTCTTTAATTTCACAGGCGGAACACGCAAGAAAGAAAACTATTCGGAGGACTGAGGCTAACAATGTTAGTCATCAAGTCCAAAGGCTTAATAAAGGTCACATGGGTCATCTGGGATAAACAAAAGCTGCTATAAAACGAGAAAAAAACTATACCGAAACTCCATCAATGTTATGTCCTACCTTCTAAAGAAACTACCTAACCCGTTACGCTACCATGGCCAATCTCTTCAGCATCACATGCCAGAACGCCGGTTCGGAATCCGCCCCCAGGTGCGGCTGTTACTAGCATAATTCCCCATTTATAAACATAATGTAAGCTAACAATTAGATTAGTACCAATCCCACCTCGCCCACCCCAATTCCTATCCGCTTACTACACAACGTTGAATAACAAAAAAAGAAGAAGATTATTGGAAATAAAAAATTTCATCACACTATTTTTCAACACATTCAATTAGGAATACTCCACCACATCACCAGGCGGCCTATGCCATTGATCAACTAACCTTTGACTAGGATTTTGCTGGCGCTTAGCTTCCCCACACCTCCACTTGTCTAACCTGAATTGATGCGCCTCGACATGATTCCCTAATATAGAAGTGCATCGTACAGATGTACATTATCGAACCCTTTTACCATCTTGACCATCTCAGTGTATCCCCCTTTAATCTCCATTACATGAGTGAGTACACGTCTAGTGTCATAAGCTACTCCCAATATTATAAATTGTCCACCGATAAGTCCATAAGTCTAAATTGTCCGCATAGTGCCTTTGCGCTGCACTCTTTCTGGCATACCTATGTCCCTACTGAGGAAGGTCTCCATACCTGTGCACAATATTCCAAGTGGGGTCACACATAGGCGAAGTATTTTTTTGTATGCCTTCCCATCTATTACAGTTAAAAATCCTACGAATAACCCTTTACCTTCTAATTGGCCTGTTTCTAGCTGAACATTGCTAAATTTATCACTATTTTTAGCCGTTCCTACCAGTTCGATGTCGTCAGAAAATTTAAGCACTCTATTTCCCAGCCCTACCTCAATGCTGTTCTCGAAGATGATAGAGAAACGACCCAGAATGCATCCGTGCGATACCCTACTTAGAGCATCCTTCCATTAATATTTACATCCATCGAATTCTGCACGTTGTTTCCTTCCCTAAACATTGCTTCAATTCAGCCTACAAGTTGGTTATCAACACCATGCTGGAGCTGATGAATTAGACACTTACGCAGAATTTCATCATAAACTTGGCTAACGTCTATGTACACTACATTTGCGACCATACAACGGCATCTGACCGGACTTTAGGATTTTCGGATATGAAACGAATGCATCCATCTTGCTTGAATATTGTCATCGAAGGGTGTCATGTTCCGGGTGGAACACATTTATTAATATATTCATATAATCTGGATAATGTAAAATTTGTGACAGCTGATCTAACATTCTGCATCATTGTCGAGGTGGCTACGGCCGCCTCACAGGTGTGGCTACGGCCGCCTCACAGGTGTGACCGTGGCCACCTCAAGCGGTCGTCACAAACACCAAGCAGTTGCTACGTCTTCTCCATATGACTAAAGATGTTGGAGCGCAGCTGGCTCGACGGCTTGTGGCGTGAGATCAGAGTTCCCTCCACCGGCCCAGCGATGCTTGCGGGGATCGGTTGCTCAAGGGAGGCATGCAGGCTTGAGAGGTTGCTTGCAGTACAAGCACGGCGGTTTCTTCACGGCATCGTAAGCGACACGGACGCACTGGTAGTGGTTTGTTGGTTGGAAGATTAATCCCAGCTGGATGTCATTTTCTATCCAAATCTAGAGATTTAAGACACTAATTAGAGCTCATGGTCAAGGCTCATGCAATTAATTAAAAGCCTTTCAGGCGGTGAAAACTGCAGTGTTAAAAGAACATTTAGAAAATGGTCCTTGCAATTTCCATATATTATCCAAATTTTTTAGAGATGGTGCGATAGAGATCACCCCTTTTACCATCTTCTGAAACGGGGTGTGAGCATATATCCCAGATCAGTGACTGCTGACATTTACTCTGCCCAACCAGGGCTGGTAAGCCTTGTCCTGGACGTTTATCATCCGGCAAATTATTGATTCTTCTTTATCAAAAGATTGCGTGGAAGTTCTTTGCAAATGACTGAAGTTATTGCTGTTTGATAAACATGTCCAAAGCTAAATGGAAGGACAAAAAGGAGTTTAATGTCAGAAAGAGTAGAAAACAACCTTCTTGGAACTGGAATAACATTTTTTCAATAGCCAAATTTTCTGTGGAATTCCAGAAATGGAAAGCATAAATGCAAACCTGTGTCAAACAATTCTTATCTGCAATTGAACAATTCCACCAAGATTTTGCCATATAGCATCAAATGTATGCCACATGAACAAATATGTTAAAGGTGGTGAGAGCTCAATCGAAGGAAAATTTGTGTGGCCAAACATTACTGTTTTCTTTGTTTTCCATATGGTGAAGCAAGTTTGAAAAACCATTATCCTGGACATGTCTATCATAGTTGCAGAAATACAATGACATGTTGGTGCACATCCAAGTATATTTTGTCACAAATTATACTGGTGCTAACTTAACCACATCTGCACATGTACCAGAATGTTGGTTCGGTACACACATTATGCCACCATTGCTTCAGTTTAAATTCCAATTTGGTGCATATATATATTCTTCTCGCACTGCATTGGGATGCTGAAGACGCACATCCTGTAGGGAAGTTCTTGTCCCCCTGAGTTTATCAGCTATTTCGCGCATGACTGGGAGTAGGCTTCTTTCGCACGGTGATAGTACTATGGACCTCAACGTTGACGATAAATTCCCGGGTATATGTTCAATGGCTCTGTGTTTCGATCTCAGAGCTCTGATCCAAACATCTTACCAGGCACCACATAAAATCCAGCACTTATATTTGCGTCCAATTACTTAGTTTCAATAGTGCAGCGTGATGGTCAAATTAGTGCAATAGTGCCTTTAAACGACATACGGCTTCAACTGCTCAACGGACGATTCACACGGCCATCCCACATCTTCTTGTCATACAACAGTCACATCTTCATACAACATCTCTGTCTCTCATCTCAAGTCCCAAGTTCTAATATTCCAAGAGGCAGCAGTAACAACAGATACTTCAGCTTACATACTGACCGGTCTCCATACACGCTACAACTTTCATCTCAAAGGACTACATTTCAACAGTCGCACAGCGACTGATCTCAGAGTCCTCAGACGTACCTCAGTACCGAGGTGGTGAGCCCTAGCGGCTGGCCGGCGGCGGCCAGCCGCTTCGGCGACTGTTCAGTCGCGCGTCCCAGTGGCAAGTGAGAGAGAGAGAGCCCTCTCGATTCTCCGCAAGCTCAACGTGACGGCCACCGCCAGTGACACGTCATGGTACAATGACTCGGACCCGACGAACTCTACCGCACCGGCGGGTTGCGCCGTCCCTCAGACCTCACATTCTCAGAGCTCTGGTTACGAACAGAGCTCGGCCGCTCGTGGGAATCACTGCTGACCTCACATGATTTTGGCTGCACCGCACTGCAGCCTGGCGTCACAGCGCCGAACCGCGCTTCTGACTGACGCGGCAGAGGCACTGCCTCCATCTGATCTCAGAGCCAGCTCCGAGTCTGAGTCAGTGTGCCGGCCGTCGGCACCTGTTGGCTGACATGAGCGCAAACCTCCAGACAATACCGATACGGCGGCTCCACGCTGCACACAGGCAGGCGGCAGATCGTGGCGTTACAACCCATCTGTCATCTGACAGTCCACAACCACAGTAACATTCATCCAGCAGTCAATCATTATTTGTATGTGCTGTTACCTTCATAAATCATACATACATCTGTCCTCACGTATCTCTGACGGCACGGACACATTCAACATTGGCCACGGAGAATGACATCTGTCATACCTGTCATGTAGACACACACACCTGCCTATTGGGTTCCCAGAATAGAATCACTGACATACATAAACCACTGACGGTCACATCACCTCACTGGCATTCACACGGCGGCGGCCTGCATCGAGGTTAACATTGAGTCGTTCCTGGATCTTGAAGATCAACTTAGCTTTAATATATCTTGCTATTTTCACAAGAATGCTGCACTCTAATTGGTCAATTTGGCGCTCGTAAATGTAAAAAAATGATATAAATCACAATCCCTCAAGCGTCACATATGTAGCTAAACGACACCCCAGCAGCTGATTGCCATTGTTCAGTCCTGCTCCTGACCTGCTCACAACGCACAACTAATAAATATTCACAACACAGATCACGAGTAGGACGCTCGTGCACAGACTGATTTGGTACTTGCCGCATGGCGGGGTACGGGTTTCGGAATATAAAATGGTTTATTAAAATTATACTAAAAACACTACGTCTAACATAGTTTTCTTCCCACCACCAAGCAACAATTTGTCAATGAAAAAGCTGAAAGAAATGATTGAAATCAATTCTTGTTAATATTAAATGTAGTCTGATTTTTGTAGTCCATAACTGTCTATAATTGTTCATTTATTATATAACTGTTTAGTCCATAACTGATTTATGTAGTCCATAATTGTTTTTAGTCCATAACTGGAATGTTTTAGCTTAAGCCAAATTATGGCTTGAAAGGATCAAAAGCGACTAGACAGGAGAGCAAATTGCCGTTGTAAAGCCTCCTGGTGGTGCAATGAAGTCGCATGGACGCATGGAGTCGTAAGAAACTTAATTAATACAAAACAATATGCAATTTCGTTCAAATTTGCAAAACATCAGCTGAAAAAAATTAATCCTCGATATTTATTTTGCAAAATCATCTTCAACAAAAACGTTGTGCATGTTTTCCGCAGGATACCTAATATACCTGGATTCGGGCCAAACGACTCAAGAGGGTAAAGGGACCAGCACAATTTTTTCAGTGGGGTATCCCATCTCGACTACTGTACCAATCAGCTTACTTTTCCCCGGTATACTACCAATCAGATTTTAGAAGTACCTACGGTAACAATAATATACGATATGTGGCTTTCCCGGAATGTTGCTACTAGAACACGACGTAATACCTCCTTCCCCTCACCCACAAATATCTTCAAATCAGAGGCGGATACAGGGGGTGGGGGAGCACTGGAGGCATGCATCCCCTCCGCATGGTAAGGTGGCGCACCTCGAGGAAGGCTAGAGTGCGCCCGTCCACCTTCCGCTCCAGAAATGTATCAGCCAAAGCCCCCCCCCTCTCAGAGGAAAAAGCTGCCACTAAGACGAACAGGCGCCCGTTTAAGACGAAAAGGCGCCACTTCAGCATGCTTGATTGCACCTCCTCCCCGGTTCAACGGTTTTTCTGCCGAAGACTTCATTCTGGGGACCTTCGCAGTGGTGCCTCTCCGAGGAAATGGCGCTTTTCCAGACAAGTGACCCCCCCTTGAAAATGTATGGATCCACCTCTGCTGCAATTTTTCAAAGTTAATACATGCAATTTTGGTAAGTATCTTCGTTTGCATGCAAAATCCATTTTAACAACATGGGGGCTGCTAATGTTTTCGACAAGAGTGTGCTACCAAGGAGGTACACGTTATCAGGCCCATCTGCTACCCTCCATGGAGGGTAAGAGGGTACTTTTTTACACCTTTGCTGCCGGCCGCTCCGCCTGTACTTGGCACGTGCTTGGCAGCACACCCCACGTGACGGTCCACCTGTGCGCAGGTCGTAGCGTGCCCTCTGGTGGTTTAGTTCTTCTCGTACTTTGAACGGTGGGTCCATAATTCATTTTCGGTCCGGAGTGCGTGGTTTATGGCATAAGCTTAATGCTACATTTGTTTCGGGCGGACGGTTCCGGAACACCTCTCCCTAACATACGAGTCTCGTGATGGATGCCAACGAAGGGGCAAATTGCCAGCGAAACACATCAACGGACTGGCATGCGCAACTATCGCTGGTGCATTAATTAAATCATGTCAGCAAAGTTGCCGATTTACATAATACGCTAAGCAACAAAAGTTAGCAGTGCGAAGCTGCAAGCTTAGTCTCTGACGCGAGAAAGCCCGACCGACCGACAGCCAGACAGAGAGACAGACAGAGACAGTCGTGAGCGATCTGTCGGCGTCTGAGGTAAGAAATGCCACGTTATACAGACACGTCAGAACTTGGCGGACATGGCGGTTCGCAAGTAAATTAATAAGATCGGCTTGAAAACATCACAGCAAACTATCTTCTAGGTAGAGGTGGGGAAGATGGTGGCCAAATAGTTAGCACGCTGCTCTTCTTAGTCAATTCGCAATCGAATTGATGTGTATTCGTGGATCGCAGCCCGCACGGCTAGCAAAATATAAGCGTGTATATGTGTGTATATGTGTATGTGCGTCCATGCACACATACCTGCGTATGTGTGTGTGTGTGTGTGTGTGTGTGTGCTTGCATGCATGCATACATACATGCAGAGTTGTGCTGCTAAACACCCAGTAACCAAGGAATGCATGCCGAAGGTGAGTATGACCACAGTCTGCTGGACAAGCCGAACTAAGCTTGTTGCCTGCGATGTGTTTGTGAAGCACACGCTGCATGTTCCGCCGCGCTTCTTTCTCATGCGCTGGGCGTCTGTCGGCAGATGCGGGGCACGTGACTACATTAGTTGGTGATCGACTTGCGGACATCCATATCACCAATGATGCTGGTACATCCCGAGCGGTGATTCACCCCCAGCTGGCCACAGGACCTATCGACTGCGGCAACATTCACCGACTGTAGAGACATCATCTGACTGCCGTCGGCTGCCAGATCAGAAGCACCTGCAGCTGGCCACAGGACCTATCAACTGCGGCAACATTCACCGACTGTAGAGACATCATCTGACTGCCGTCCGCTGCCAGATCAGACACGCTTGCAGCTGGGGACAGGACTGACCGACTGCGGCAACATTCACCGACTGTAGAGACATCAGCCGACTGCCGTCGGCGGCCAGATCAGACACGCCTGCAGCTGGCAACAGGACCTATCGACTGCGGCAACATTCACCGACTGTAGAGACATCATCTGACTACCGTCGGCTGCCAGGTCAGACACGCCTGCAGCTGGGGACAGGACTGACCGACTGCGGCAACATTCACCGACTGTAGAGACATCAGCTGACTGCCGTCGGCTGCCAGATCAGAAGCACCTGCAGCTGGGGACAGGACTGACCGACTGCGGCAACATTCACCGACTGTAGAGACATCAGCTGACTGCCGTCGGCTGTCAGATCAGACACGCCTGCAGCTGGGGACAGGACTGACCGACTGCGGCAACATTCACCGACTGTAGAGACATCAGCTGACTGCCGTCGGCGGCCAGATCAGGCACACCTGCAGCTGGGGACAGGACTGACCGACTGCGGCAACATTCACCGACTGTAGAGACATCAGCTGACTGCCGTCGGCTGTCAGATCAGACACGCGTGCAGCTGGGGACAGGACTGACCGACTGCGGCAACATTCACCGACTGTAGAGACATCAGCTGACTGCCGTCGGCTGCCAGATCAAACACACTTGCAGCTGGGGGTAGGACTGACCGACTGCGGCAACATTCACCGACTGTAGAGACATCATCTGACTGCCGTCGGCTGCCAGATCAGGCACGCCTGCAGCTGGCCACAGGACCTATCGACTGCGGCAACATTCACCGACTGTAGAGACATCATCTGACTGCCGTCGGCTGTCAGATCAGACACGCCTGCAGCTGGGGACAGGACTGACCGACTGCGGCAACATTCACCGACTGTAGTCTTCATCTGACTGCCGTCAGCTGCCAGATCAGAAACACCTGCAGCTTCTCAGTGCAGCCCCACGACACAAGAGGCGCTGGTGTTTCGACCACGATTCTTGAAAAGCCGTGCGCAAAATAGTGAAAAACACCATTCCGTGGGCAGGTTGGCAGGTCGACGCAATGCCGGCTTCCCTGCACCCGCCGGCCCTGCGCGTGGACAGACGGACAGAGCCGCGAGAGCGGCGAACACACGTCACCTCATATCGGAGCTGGGTGCCATCGCCCGGACCTGTTGCGCCGCTCGGCTGCTGCAGGCAGCGAAATGGCTGACACGTGCACCGACACCAGTCCGCCGTGCTATCAGTTGCAGCACATGTCAATATCGCGTGGGTTAAACTGAGGATTTGGCACGTGATCAGAACTGTACATGCGTATGCATGCGCATGTGTTCATGCGCTTGGAAATATATGTTTACGTGTGTGTGTATGTGTGTGTGTGTGTGTGTGTGTGTGTATGATATGTATCGCGTGTTTTCCAGCGAAATTCCGTGTGACCAGACGTTATTCGGTACCCACTGTCCGTAGTGGGACCAGCCGTGCGTGCGGCATGATGCAGGATCCGTCGCAGCTCCGTGTATTTGTGTGCCGGAAATGTACTTGGCGATTGGTTGCATCACTTCCGGATTTGCTTAAGCTCTAGTGTCAATACAGTTGGAGAGCTCGCCAACAGCCGGGAATGTGTTGAGCCGGCTCATGTTTGTGTCGGGCCGCGCTGGACCGAGCGCGGCAGCGTCTCCGGACAGGAAGGCGGCGGACCCAGCGGATTCCGGGCCAGTGGCACAACTCGTCAATGCGTGGCGTCGTTGGTAGGTGACGAGGTGTGTGCACGTGACATGCCAGGCACCGTCACCTGTGGGCTGCGTCGCCACTCCTGGGTCTTTTTGTCAGGGAAAATCGGTAATAATTTGTCGACAACAGAGAACGGCCACTTTTCTACCCGGTTCGCCGTCAGAAGGGTAGCTTAACACCACCAGTCGCCAACGTGCACACAAAACAAATGCTGCTTCGAATTTACATGTGCTCTAAGTGCATCTGTGAAAAAATATTTGAATAGGTCAGCCAGCCAATCGTTGTATCCGACCTCAATATGAACATATTTGACGAAGAAGCCAAGGAGATAAGTGGTTGTACCTTTGTGAGTAGTACCGCATGGTACTACTCACAATGGTACAAATAATCAAGTAAAGAAGATGTACGACTCATAAAGGTGCACATAATCTAGCCAAAAAGAAGATGATGCGACTCACAAAGATACAAATAATCTAGCAAAAAAGATGATCTAGCACAATGGTGAGAACTGATGTTGCACCATACGTCGAAGGTCACTATAGTTTAGCATAATGCATGGCTTAACCTTGCTTGGACGCATGTACCAGCATATAGCTCGCTAGGTCAGCCGGCATGTCCACCTTTTCTGGGCCAGAGTTGGAGCTTCTTGAACCCCCTCTCGTGCCAGCTTCCGACCTACAAAAACTGGAATGAAATGCAACACAGTCAGAAAGCGCTGATCACGGGGAGTCGGCAGCCTACCTGAAATAAGCATCTTACCGATAATGAGGTCACCGGAGATGGATGTGGCAACCAGCAGGCCACTGCTGAAGTTGATCCTCACCATTCAAACTCGTCCTTGCATTTCTCATTGACAAATTCAGGAAGTAGAGTGATCTCTCCCACATGCATCCACAGGCACACATGCATCGGGAACTATTGCTCAGCCAGGGGCAGTTCATTGAAAAAGAAATGCAATGTGCATCAAATCCAGCGAAGACGCTTGCTTCGGTGCATGTGGTCCCCCTCCGCCCCCCACTTCGGTTGTATTTCATTACTGAACTCACTGAAGCCATTATTTGGTTTTACGAGCAAAGGGCTGAAGATGATCTCTGGGATAGGATCTGTCGGTCCTGCCCGGACAACTACGTAATTGCAACTACATAAGAGCACAAACATCATCGGATGATGTTATACCAAGTCTGGAGATAACGGATGGGTGGAGCTGTAGCCAATCGATCACCCTTCAGGCTGTGACCCCTCCCCATCCCCCCACTCCCGTCACTGAATATGCAAACAAATCCAGCTAGGAGTAAGCACGGTTTGAACCAGGGTTTGAATGAGCAGTGAACCTGTCTTCTGGTGTGATTGATGCTGATGAGGCATGTTGGCATGCTGATGAGACCCGGCGGACTGATACATGTGCGTGTCCACGATTTTGACTGGCTATTAGCACAATCGAAGCAAGCCCAATGACGAACTCCAGGTCATGGATGAAAACGAACGAGACAGAAATGAAACGATGTGACTTCTCGACATTGTAATAACATTGTGACGAATGATTCCGTTGCATGTTAACCAATTCGTCATGAGACCTCACAATATCGTGTTGATATCAATTAAAAAAATAAAACATACACATGCTCGGGGCACTGAAAACACAAGTTGCGTAGGTTGAGAAAGCCACGCCAATGTTCTTCATTATGTCGGATCAGGGAGCTGGCAAAAAAAGACGGGAAATGGATAGGTCTCCTTGGTTAAAATCGGACAACCCTTCGGAATTTCGCTTCTAGATTTCAGCAGTCGACCCTCTTAAAAATGATAGATCTTCGGTACCCAACCTAGTAGACGTCTTCTCATGCGAGGCAATCTTTGAAGAGCCTGGAGCAGATCAAACATTGAACCCATAGTGCAAGGAGGCGAGAGCTTCTCTTAGATACTCCCTTGGCAGCTATCTACAAGTCAAGACCTGTTCCTTTTATGATCGCACAGCAATGAATAGTGAACGATTGTTTGTAATTACCTGGAGTCGAAAGCTTCGTCCACGACCTGCAAGGACTCCGCGAGAGGTGTGGGGGGGGGGGCTGGATTGACCGCAACATTTTCGGCACTTAATATCGCGCCAACGGACGTTGAATTAGAAACAATCGGCTTAAAACAATGTTGTTCCAACGTTTAGGTTGTTGTGGAGCGGCTTAGCACCAGTGAAGGAACACGATAAAAATAAGCTACTTAGCCAAATAGAAGACGGTCAGCACATGCCCAGAAATAACTGAAGGCAAAACTCACCAAATGGAGAACCCTCGGTAAATCAAAATCCGCCTCCCCGTGGATCAAATGGCCTAAGCACCCGAAGCGTTTCGCTGCAACTAATTGCGCCGCATCCATAATCAAACCTCTAACAACTAGCGCATTGCATTGAATAAATGGCACAGTTACACTCATATGCTCATATGCTCATATGCTTGTATACAAGAACGCAAGGCAATTAAATTTGCAATCTGAACAATTTCGGAACGTGACAGAACAGGTTACCTTCGTGCAAGGCCGGTACGCATCACATATGCCTGCACCACGCCATGAGACCTGCGCCTCACCACTCAAAATTACCTGATGACATCATTGAGATGTCAGCATGATCAGCAAGCCATCATTCTTCCGAAGGATGAGAGGAAGATGGCCCACGACATTAGCTGTTTTCATGGCTCTGTGCACAGCTTTCTAAGTGTCGAAACGCGCGAGCACGTTCGTTCAAGCGGTATTTCCTGGCGCCACCTGTGATCGACCTCCAGCACTAGCAAATGACCGCATGCCACTGTGATGGCCCAGCCGGCTGACGAGTCTGCTCCCGGTGTTGGGACCCTCGACTCAAGTCTTACCCACAATCGACTCTCCCTCGGTCTGCCCCCACCAAGGAGACGGCAGTAGCTGGTCAGTGTTCGCAACGCCATGGGATTCACGATGACCGATCAGCGCCCGCGACACCAGACTCACGGGCACAATCTCCGCCAGTCTGGGTGGCACATGCCCTCTTCATCATCGCATCCTCGCTGTTGTCCTTGTTGTTGTTGTTATTGGGGTTTAGGGGCGCATCAACTGCCTAGGTTATACAGCGCCCATCGCTGTTGTCCTTGCTCACGCCTTCCATGCCATTGTGCTTTCGATTCCTCTAGCATTTCATCACGACGGCGTGTGAACAGCCACCTTTCGGTGGTTGCATCCAATACGTCAATGCAGCTGAATTATATATATACCTGAACGGATCCTTCGGTTCGGTGGCCCGCCCGGAGAGCACTGCTTCGCCTCGCGTCACCGGAGCAATCACCGAATCCGAGGATCCGAGTTCCGAATTCACCGAGTTCACCGAATCCGAGGTACCGAAATAGCCTCGCCGTGTGTACAACGTGCTAAGCGTGTGGAGTTTGAGAGCAGGTGACTCAGCACGGCTGTTCCTAACAAAAGAACCTCTGCTGCCTGTTCCTAACAAAAGAACCTCTGCTGCGTGTACAGCGTGTGTATGTCTGTGTGTGAATGTGTACGCTGCGACATGGGCGTAGCCACGGTTTCTAAATATGGGGGGGGGGACAAACCAGGGACGCGGTAAGCTTGGATAAGATAGAGGGTAGCCCCCCCCCCCCCCCTCCACACACAAAAAAAAATCCTTGGATTTCGGCCACTTTTTTCAATGTCTGGTTTTGAAATTTGCCATTGTTAAAAATGATATTTTGCGGCCAATATGGGTAAATTTGCAGTGTTTTTGGGGGTGGGGAATTGTTCTTCAGAATACCATGTTTTTGAAGGTGACTAAGATGATGGGACCACTTATTTTCTGCGCAAATGAGAAAAAAAAAAGAAAAATGTGAAAAATTTTCGAACTTAAAAAACCTAAACTAACCCAACCTAACCAAACCAAACCTAGCCCATTTGTTTGCTTTATGGAGGCAAATGCGTGTAAAAACGTTTCTTGTTACCACCTTAAAGCACAAGAATACGGAAAGTTTCCCAAAAAATTTCACAATTTAAAAAAAGAACAGGATTTTTCTTCAAAAGCAGCTTAGGTTAGGTTAGGTTGGGTTAGGTTTCCTTTTTAATGTTGGTAATTTTCAGTAATTAAACTGCTAGACATTTTTATATTTAATTTTTGGGATTTTTTCTCTCCAAAAGTAGGTTAGGCTAGGTTAGGTTAGGTTATGTTATGTTGCATTTTTATTATGCTTTTTAACATTCCTTTTTGTGAAATATTACCTAACTCAAAGCACCTTGTTTGGTATTATTTTGCTCACAACCTGAAAATTAAGCATTTGCACAGAAAATAAGTGGTCCCATAATCTTAGTCACCTTCATAAACATGGTATTCCAAAGACAAATTCCCCCCAATTTTTTTTCAACACCTAATACTGCAAATGTATCACAAAATGTTCCGCCAAAATTAACATGTTCCACTCCTTATCACTGTCCATGAACATCTAGCTTTATGTCGTATGTCCTGGACCCGATTTCACAATCGCCATAGAGCCATGCTGTAAGTGTGTTAAAAGTTGCCCTCTTGTAGCAGGAAAAACAAAGTATTGGACGATTGTTGTATTGAAGTAAATATGGACATGCAATAACCTTGCCCATGCTTTCCTGTTTTACGGCGACACATTTCGATGCAATGACTACCAGGGCGGATAAAGGGTGTGGAACTGAGGGCATGTGCCCCCCACGTGGAAGGTGGCGACCATCAGGCCGAGAAAAGGCGCCCCTCTGAAAAGGTTCCAGTGTACCCGCGCTCGAAATGTTCAGCCAGAGACGTCCCTATGCATGAAAATGGCACCCCCTGGAAGGAAAGTCGCCCCTTCGGGAAAGGCCGAGTGCATCCCGCCCCGCCGAAGAAATGAGCTCGACCATTGACTTTGAACATTAATGTGATATCTGAACAGTTTGCTAGAGTACCTCACGCACGTTGAATGACTCCCACTTGGTGAAAATTGAAGACATAGCGACGAGGCGGGAGGACGTTAAACAATTTAAGCTATCCTTCGATCTTGTGGTTTGAAATTGACATGTTCCAGTTTGAAATGTTACTCGAGGTGCACCACGGGCTATTGCTTGATGTGGATAGGTTAGGGTGAAGAAAAAAAACGATGCGATCAAAAAAATCGGTTTGAACTTTGACTTTTGAACTTAGTTCGATTTGGTAACATCATAATACGGCACAAGCCGCGTCAAATGACACCCACTTGATGCAAATTGAACTCATAACGACGAATAGCGACGCTTCGAAACATTCAAACTAGCCTTTGACCTTGAGGTTTGACCTTGATATATCCCGGTTTCAAAATGCTACTCGATGGTTTACCATGGGCTATCGCTTGATAGTAGATCGGGGTGGGCTTGGGCGAGAACCCCCGAAAATGTGAGGCAACCGAAGAAATAAGCTTGAATTTTGACCAGTCGAGATGATTTCAAATGATCAACCTTCTGACATTGCACAACAAGCGATGTCGAATGACATCCATTTTCTGCAAATTGAAGCCATAGCGACGAAACGCGAGGTCATCGAAGAACTCAATCAAACATTTGACCTTGACATGTCCCGGTTTGAAATGTTACTCAAGTGTTTACCATGGGGGGGGGGGGGGACAAAAATTTTCATTAAAAAAGGGTTTTTTCCCCTTATTTTTTTTTTTTTTGCCCCCCCCTCAACCCCTTTAGATATTACCCCAAATTTAAAATTTTTTTTTTATAATTTAAAAATAAAAAATAAAAAGAAAAACCAAAAATAAAAAAAACTTAAAAAACTAATCAAAGGATTTAACGGGTTATCTGGGGTAACAACCTCTACAATATTAAAGAAGGAAACATTACAAATTTTGCATCATGGCCATTCTAGACTATTCTGAACCAACACGATATTCTGTTTTTCGGTTGGGGGGAAAGGTGTGCGCGCCTGGGAAAAAAATTTGCATCATCGCAAGGCTTTATACGTCTTAGGCTGCATTCCCTGCTCATATATTTATATATCTTGAACAAATGCGACTCTGGGTGTCGTTCGGTATCTTCAAGACCATTGAGGGAAGTCATGGGCAGCCTTAAGCACCTACGTCAAGTTAACGTCGTATTCGTATTCGTATTGAGCGACGAGTTCGACAGGGGCGTATTTGTATTGGCATCAGCATTCAGCGACGGGTTTATGATCGTTCGAATCAATTACCACAAATGCGCCTGCTTGTACTGAACACGCTGGAAGGAACTACATAGGTCTCAGATTACCACCTTAACGGTCAAGGTTCAATGCAAACCGGTTTCTTCGGTCGCCTCCAATATGTGTTTTCGTTTTCACCCAAATCTGCCCAAATCTGGTATCAAGCAATAGCCTTTGGTGAACAATCGTGCAACATTTCAAATCGGTGCATGTCAAGGTCAAACGTCTAGCTCAAAGGTTGTCTTGATTTATTAGATGGCGATGTTGAAGCGATATCGACCGAACGCGAGGTTCGTTTACTATCGCTTCAATTTCCATCAAATGGGCGCCATTCGACGTGGCTTGCTATTTAGTATCAGAAAGCAAAGCATTCGAATTATTTTTCCAGGACAAAGGCAGGCTGATCCTTCGGTCGCCTAAATGTCTTCGTTTCTCTCAAACCTATCTAAATCTGGTATCAAGCAATAACCAGTAGTGAACACTCGAGTAACAATTCAAACCGGGACATGTCAAGGTCAAAGGTTTGATTTAGTTTTTCGATGTCCTCGCGTTTCGTCGCTATGGCTTCAATTTGCCGAAAATGGATGTAATTCGTGCTGTATTGTTGCGCAGTATCAGAAAGTTGATAATTCGAAATAATCTCGACGTGTCAAAATTCAAGTTGATTTCTTTGGTCGCCTAACATATTTTTTTTTGTGGTTTTCGGCCAAGCCTACCCAGATCCACTATCAAGCGACAGCCCACGGTGAACCCTCGAGTAACATTTTTAAACTGGGATATGTCAAGGTCAAACCTCAAGGTCAAAGGCTAGTTTGAATTTTTCGAGCTCCTCGCGATTCGTCGCTATGGGCTCAATTTGCACCAAGTGGGTGTCATTCGACGTGGCTTGTGCCGTAGTATAATGTTGTTGTTGTTATAATGTTGTTGTCGTAATGATGTTACGAAATAAAACTAATTTCTTAGGTCAAAGATCAAACCGATTTCTTTGGTCGCCTCGCATTTTTTCTTCGTCCTAATCTACCCACATTTGGCATCGAGCAGTAGCCCGTGGTGCACCTCGAGTAACATTTCAAACCGGGACATGTCAATGTCAAACCACAAGACCGAAGGTTAGCTTAAATTGTTCGAAGTCCTCGCGCCTCGTCGCTATGTCTCCAATTTTAATCCAGTGGAGTCATTCGACGTGCCGTGAGGTCCTCTAGCAAACTGTTCAGAAATCACGTTGATTTTCAAAATCAAAGGTCGAACTCATTTCTTCGGTCGCCCCGCGTTTCTTCGTTTTCTCCCAAAGCTACCCATGTTTGGTATCAAGATATAGCCCGTGGGCAGCCCTCGAGTAACTTTTCAACCCGGGATCAAGCCTGAAGGTCAAAGGTTAGTTTAATTTTCAGAGTCCTCGCGTTTCGTGGTTATGGCTTCAATTTGCATTATGTGGGTGCAATTCGACGTGGCTTCCCGTACGGTATCAGAATGTTGAGATGTCGAAATAATTTCAAAGGTGTCGAAGGTACGGCGTGAGTAGAATGATTGAGTGTAATAGGAATAGGAGGGTCAAATATATTTTTGTTTGCAGCCGTTGTGATAGCAAGCACTCGTATCCGATATGACTAGGGACTCCCCCAAGAAATCCGTTATAACCTGCCCGGACGGTGCTCTCATCGCCGGTTTTTTTTATTTACACTGCCACATTGCTTTTCCGGACATATGAAATATAGAACTTTTTCAAATTGTCCGCTTTCCTCTTAATGGATCAACGGAAGTTGTCAAATTTGCAAAAGAAGCCACACGTGAATGCGCACAATTGTATCGCTAGCTGGAGTTCATAACCGCGAGAGAGTAATGTTGTACTCAGGGGTAGATCCAGGAATTGTCACACGGGCACTTGTCTGGAGGGGCGCCATTTCTTTGGAGCGGCGCCACTGCGAAAGCACCTGGAGGGGCACCTCTGGCTGCAACATTCGAGGGGTGGGTCGCATTCGGCCCTTCCTGAAGGGGCGCCTTTCTTTCCAAGGGGTGCCTCTTTATTTTATAGGGACGCCTCCGGCTGAAAATTCGAGCGGGTACACTGGAATCTTTCCAGAAGAACGCCTTTTTCCGGCCTGTGGGACGCCACCTTCCACGTGTGGGGTACATTCCCTCAGTGCCACATCCCTTATCCGCCCTGGTGGTCATTGCATCAAAATGTGTCCCCGTAAAATAGGAAATCATGGGAAAGGTAATTGCAAGTCCATATTTGCTACCATAAAACCATCGTCCAATATTTTATGCTTTTTCCTGCTACAAGAGGGCAACGTTTAACATAATTACAGCATTGCTCTATGGTGGTCGTGAAATCGGGTCCAACGCATACGACATAAAGTTAGATGTTCATAGGCAGTGCTAAGTAGTGAAACTTGGTAATTTTGGTGGAACTTTTAGTCCCCAAAATATCATTTTGAACAATGATAAATCTGAAAAATTGAAATACATCGAACATTGAATTGAAGTGGCTGATAATGACATTGAAAAAGAAGTGGGTGAAATACAAGGTTTTTTTTCGGGGGACGGCACGCGGGGCTATGCCCCTCTATCCTGTTCAAACTTATCGCGTCCCTGGTTTGTCCCCACCCCCCAATTTCGAATCCGTGGTTACACCCATGGTGTTCACCACTGGATATTGCTTCATATCAGATTTGGATAGGTTTGAGAGAAAACGAAAAAAAATTGGCGACCGAAGGATCAGCCTGACCTTTGTCCTGGAAAAATAATTCGATTGCCTAGCTTTCTGATACTGCATAGCAAGCAAGCCACGTCGAATAACGCCCATTTCATGGAACTTGAAGCGATAGCAACCGAACCTCGCGTTCGGTCGATATCGCTTCATTATAGCCATCTAATAAGTCAAGCTAACCTTTGACCTAGAAGTTTAGCCCTGACATGTACGAATTTGAAATGTTGCACGATAGTTCACCTCGGGCTATTGCTTGATACCAGATTTGGGCAGGTTTGGGTGAAAACGAAAAAAAATGGGAGGCGACCGAAGAATCCCGTTTGCGTTGAACCTTGACCGTTAATGTGGTAATCTGAGACCTATGTAGTTCCTTCCATCGTGTTCAGTACAAGCAGAAGCATTTGTGGTAATTGATTCCAACGATCATAAACCCGTCGCTGAATGCTGATGCCAATACAAATACGCCTCTAGCGAACTCGTCGTTCAATACGAATACGAATACGACGTTAACTTGACGTACGTGCTTAAGGCTGCTCATGACTTCCCTCAATAGTCTTGAAGATACCGAACGACACCTAGAGTCGCATTTGTTCAAGATATAACAACATATGAGCAGGGGAATGCAACCTAAGACGTATAAAGCCTTTCGATAATGCTTTTTTTTGCCAAGCAGAGCACAATTTTCCACCCAAGCGAATACAGACGATGGTCAAGGCTCATGTTATTCAAGAATGGCCTGGAAGCACAAATTTGTAATGTTTGCTGATTTACCATTCGGAGATGTTGTGACGACAGATAGCCTGTGAAACCCGTAGACTGGCTAGATCGGCTTTTAGTGTTTTTGGTGATTCTCTTGCATATATATTTTCACTTTATACATGATGAAGTATAATTTTGTGGCGATGATACTCAGGCAGCTGAGGCTTGGGGGAACACGGAAAAAATGGAGGGGGACAAATCGTCACTTTCCAGAAATTGGGGGGACATGTCCCCCCCTCCAGTGGTTACATCCATGATAACCATCATAAGGCGTCTATGCAGGCGCTGTGTGTGTGTGTGTGTATGTGAGTTTGGCCAGCCTGCCACCGTGTGGTGATGTCTGCTGTTTCCGGTAGTGTGTAGATGAATATGGTGGTGGGTTATGGTTCATGGAACGACGTAGTCGAGGGTAGAAGGAATAGGGTCGGTAAGGTTGACTTGATGTAAGGTGCCGAAGTTAGGTAGTTTGAAGATAACAGAGTAGAGCTGGGTAGAGGTGTGATGGGCTGTCTTGAAGTTGAGACTGTAGGTTGTTCAGATGCTGAAGAAGGCGCAGTAGTGAAGAATGACGAGAAGAGAAGCCAGTCCGGACCGTGCTGCTTGGGGTATGGGGTGCAGAGGGGGGGTCATCGCCGTTTGGAGTGAACATTTCAAGAAAACAGACTCTTAGGGGATCTTGGATTTTTTATCTCCATATATATGTATGCGTACACATATATCTTCTTTTTTATCTCTTTTTTTCTTTTTCCCATGTGTTTTTTCCCCTTCACAGTTGTTCCACTATGCGTGTTGATGAAAGGAAGTGGAAGATCTGTTCGTGTAATGTTGGGTGTTCATCGTTGAGAAGCGTGGTGAGGCTTAGTGGGAGGTTGTCTGTGGTGCAGTAGTTTGTGATGTGTTGCCTTTGGTTGTTGTACTTGGTGCAGTATATGAGAATGTGTTTGATTGTAAGTGTTCGGCGACATGTTGTGCATTGAGGTCGTGGTTCGTTTAGAATGAGGTAGGAGTGTGTGAGTGCTGTGTGTCCGATGCGAAGTCTTGTCAGTCTTTCTTTGAGTCTGGTGTTCTGATTGATGGTGTGCCAATGTTCGTGTTTTGGATGTATATCGTGGAATTGTGTTCTTGCTCTGTCCCATGTTTGTTGAATGTGTTTGTTGATTGCCGGGTGTATTGTGGGGTAGTAGTCGGGTTGTGGGAGTGGGCAGTTTGTGGTTTGTTGTAGTGTTGTGGCTATGTTTGCTTCGGTGTCTGCATGTTCGTTGCCTTGTATGTTTGTGTGGCTTGGTATCCAAAGGAGGAGTAGTTGTCGTCGATTGTTTTGTTTGTTATGTATGTGCAGTATTTTGGGGATGAGGGGGTGTTTGGATGTGGTGCAGGGTGTTATGCTTTGTATTGCTGATTTTGCGTCTGTGGCTATGATGTTGTGTTCGATGTTTGTGTTGTAGATGGTACAATAGGCCGAGTATATTGCATATAGTTCTGATGTGTATGTGGATGCTGTGTCCGGCAGACGGGCACGCAAGATGACTCGGGGCGGTACTGTATTGGGATACAGCACCGCCGCTGAGCCCGTTTTCTGCGTGTGTGATTTGGAGCCGTCGGTGTAGATGATGTTGTAATTTGCGTATTGTGATATGAATTGGAGGAAGAGTTGTTGTATTTCTGCATCTGTGTATGTACGTTTTGGTTTGTCTATTGGTAAGTGTGTTGCGAGGGTTTGGTGTTTCCACCATGCTTTAGGTGGTGGGAGTGTTTTTGAGGTGGGGAGTGCGAGGTGTAAGCTTCTTGCGTGTTGTTGAACGCGGCATCCAATTGTAGTTTTGAATGATGGTTTTGTCATGAGTTGGTGCCTGCGTTTTGAACAGATTTTTAGTGCCTGAGTGCATGGGTGTTGTCTAATGAGTTGCGTTTTGTAGTGGTACCTGAGTAATGCTTCTGTGCGTTTGTGTTGTAGTTCTGGTATGTGGTTGTATATGTGTAGAGCGAGGGAAGGTGAGGTTGTGTATGCTCCTGTGGCTATCCTTAGGCATTGGTATTGAAGTGAGTCTAGGAGTTTGAGGTTTGTTTTAGCTGCGTTTTCGAAAAGTGTGGATCCGTGTTCCATGATTGGTCGAATGATATATTTGTATTAGGTTAGTAGAGAGTTTCGGTCTGATCCTCAATCTGTGCCGGATAGTGCTCGTAAGATGTTTATCCTTTTGGTTGCACGTTTTTGAATGTTTAGAATGTGTGGTTTGAAGGTGAGTCGTGGATCTAAAGTGATGCCTAGGAATTTTGCTGTGATAACAAATGATATGGGAGTGTTGTCTAGTTTCAGTGGGTGTAAATATGTGTGTCGTTTATAGCTAAAAACCATGCATTTGGATTTGTGTGGTGCAATGTGTAGGTTTAGTAAGGCTAGCTTGTCGTGGAGATCTGTTAGTGCGTTTTGTAGAATCGTTACTGAGTGGGCCGGTGATTCATGTGATGTCCAGAGTACGATATCATCTGCATAGAGTTTGACTGGAAGGTTGTCGGGAATGACTGAGTTGAGGCCGATAATAAAGAGTAGGGGGCTGAGAACTGAGCCTTGCATCAAACCGGTTGTGGGGAATTTAGTGTCTGAAGTGTGGGGACCAATCTTGACTTGAAATGATCGTTTTAGTAGGTAGAAGTGAAGGTAGTGTAGTAGTCTGCCATGTATGTCTATGTTGTATATGTGTTGTAGTAGAGCTGTTATGTTGATGGTGTCATATGCTTGTTTTAGGTCCAGGAAGACGGCGACAATGGAAAGCTTCTTTGCCGCCGCTTCCTGAATGTGTGTGATGAGGTAGGTGAGGTTATCTATACATGATCTCTTGGGAAGGAAGCCTGATTGAGTGGGAGCAATTAGTTTTTGTGTCTGGATGATGTAGAGGGGTCGTTTTTTGACAAGGCGTTCGAAAAGTTTGTGGAAGCAGCTAGTGAGTGCGATAGGGTGGTAAGAGTCGCATAGAGTTGAATCAGTGTTTGGTTTACGGATAGGTATGAGGAGGGCGGGTAGCCATGATTGTGATATGTATGTGTTGTCCATGCAGTGTTATATGTTTCGAGGAGTACGTGTACTGCTTGTGTTGGGAGGTGTTTGAATAAAGAGTAGTGTATATTGTCTGGGCCTACGCTTGTGTTTCCTGTCTCTGCAATTGCAAGTTCTAATTATGTGAGTGTAAACCTGGTGTTGTAAAGATGTGGGCGTGTGTGTCTGATTGGAGGTGGAGGGTTATGTGGAAGTGTGGATGATCTTGTGTGGTAAGTGTGCGCGAAAATGTTTGCGATTGTTTGTGGGTCTGTGATGGTGTTGTTGTTCTGTTTGAGTATGATGGCCTTTATTGGTGGTTGCTGTCGGTTTTGGAATGTTTTCAGGAGTGTCCAGATTTCGTCGAGAGGGGTGAATCTGTTGAATTGATTAGAGAAGTTAATCCAGGATTTCCTTTTTGCGTTTTTAATGGTTCGTTTGCAGAGTGCTTTGAGTTGTTTGTATCTGGCGAGTGTTTCCGGTGTGCGGTGTCTTTCATATCTGTGTCGTGCATGGTTCCTCGCGAGGATTGCCCCGTGACATTTGTCGTTCCACCAGGGGGCCGCGCGAGGTTTGTGTTGGTGGCGTGGTTTTGTCTGTGGTATGTGTTGTTGTGCTGTAGTCAGTGTATTGGAGTTGGAGTTGTTGGAGTTGGAATGACTCCGGAATGACTCCGCCAATTTTGCTCAGAGGAGTTGGAGTTGGAGTCACTCCAGGATCGTCCAGCAGGAATTGGAGTGACTCCTATTTTAGCAAAGGAATTGGAATTAAGGAGTTAAATTTCATGCCAATTCCAGGTACATTTTCCCCCATTTACTACGCATAATAATTGGTTATCGGTAGTGTTTAAATGTGTGGCAGAGGCATCAATTTGGTAACATTTATGGAACCAGGCTTGACCCGACCCTGACACGTCTGAAATTGAAGACAAGGTTTGGACCCGGCGTGCGTACGTGCGCCGGTACAGGAGCACGGTATCACTGGACAGTGATATGTTGCATGGTAAACATTGAGTCTAAAATGAGTTTTGTCCCCTGGCCAAACGAGATTCCACCGCGGCTGCTTAGTTGGCGTATACACTTTGTGTCAAATTCAACTTGACAGCAGCTCGCGATCCCACTGCAAACGGCCCCACCATCCCTAATGTGGTACCCCTGGCTTGGGAATCATTATTATTATTATTATTGGGACTTTAGGGAGCGAAAACCCGTTTTGGCTATTATGCTGGCGTGGGAATCACTGGTTCGCACCAAATACACTTCCGGTCACCACCGACGTTCGGATTTTCCGGCTCTGCGCGAGCGCACGAGGGCGCCAGATGCCGCTGTTGTCATGGCAACCAGTAGTGGCGTGCGGGTGGCGTGCGCGTGCATGACAGCGGCGAGGGCGAGACAGCGCGGGATTTGTGTGCGGTGTGTGAAGATGTCTGGCTACGGGAAGAAGACCGGCCCTTTGGACGCCTTTTTTAAGACAGCCTCAGACTCAGAAGATGTCCATGTGGACGATCCTGATCCCTGCCTTCCTTCGGCCGTAACCCAGGGTGTAAATGAAGCGGGTGGCGGCCCAAGTTCTGCCCTGACGCCATCAGTATCAGTATTGGATGCTTTCTTCACCGGACGGCATGTGGAGGGCGAAATCGTCACCAATACCTGCAAATTGTGCCATGCTGCTATCCGAGGGAAGATATCAGTGAGTTCCAATTTTAAGCGTCATCTGCGCCGAAAACATACATCTCAGCTGGCGGCCCATGAAAAGTTGTATGATAAAAGGGCGCCGCAGCCGGAGCGCACAAAATGTTCCCAGGAAGCGCAGTTAGACGAAGCCATCGTCACACTTATCTGCTATGACCAGCTGCCAATAACTCAGGTCACATCATCCGCTTTCAAGAACCTGCTCCAGGTAAGGCATGGGCAGACATATACCAGAATAAAAAGCCGGGATCGGATCCATCGATCCCTTTATTGTCGATTTTTGGGATCCTGGATAATTTGTGTTTCTCGAAGGATCTTCTGAGATCTGGGATCTTTTTAACTCGTCGAGGGATCTTGGATCTTTTAAAAAGTATGTCTATATATTTTGCGACCTTGATCTTTTTTGTACGATCCTCATCCTGGTACATGTCTGATCATGGGTCATGGGTTGGATGCAGGGCGTCCTATAAGGATTTTTAAATTTTCACGGGGGGTTTCACCCCGGTGTATCTAATATATGTAAGTGTTGTGAAGGGCCAGGGTGTCATTTGTCTAACAGGTGACCACGCTCTTAACCAGCTTCAGCTTCCGGGGGGGGTTGCACTCTAACTTTTCGCGTCCTACTCTGATATATCACCAGCATATTTTTCTCTCACTTGAAAACCCCTTTCACTGGGGGATTTCCAGTTACACTGGGGAATTTCGTGACACTTGGGAGGATTTTGGGAGGATCACTTAAGATCTTAGCGGAGGCCCTGGTTTGAATGACCATGTAGTCGGCGCGCCCTTAAGCCCAAATAATCAATCAATCAAACCCTGGTTTGATGTGTTTCATGGAACGTTTGCATTCTTGAAGCTTCGTATGGGCCCTAGTGGAGTTTTTTTTTTCTCACGAATATGGATGAGCGTTGATGTGCCCTAAAATACACAATTTCTACTTAGGACTCAGTTTTCTAGCCATGCTTGTTAACTGCAAAAAAAAAACGCGAATTACGCATTGAAAAACAGCATTGGTAAAGTATTTATTTTACACGCGCACGTCCGGGGGGGCAGATATCTGCCCCCCTGCGGGTTTTCATAATTTTCCGCCATACTAACTTGATTAGCAACGCCAAACCTCGTATGGCTGCTCATCAGTCTTTTCCGCATATCCTCAGAAATATTTGCCCCTGGGTCATCTCAGGTCAGGTTACCAGGTCAGGCGAAGTGACCCAACATCCCTCGGAGTTCCAGGTGTTGCCACTGTCACAGTGTTGGTCCGATCAAGATGAAACTTATAGGGTGTCATAAGGTCATCAGGGACTACAATCGTAATACCATATAATTTTATTATCAGTGACCTAAGATCAGGTCAGAATTGTGGCCACCCCATTGTAAACCTATGGAGGAAAACAAAACCTGTATAATTTCGCAGAAAGTGGTCCAATTTGATTTATATTGCCCATGTCACTGAGTTTTGGGTCACTTTCAACCATCGAACTCAATGTTTAGACCGGTGACCTTGACTAGGTCACCAAAGACCAATTAGGGTCACGTAAGCATTTCCCTCAATAACTTTTGACAGAATTGAGGTAGAAACACGATTCTACTTCCATTATGATTGTCTGATCGGGACGCGTCGAATGATATGCAACATGACCTGGTTAGGTCAATATTTGACCTTGACCAGAGGTCAAGGTCAAATGTTGATCTAACTGGGTCATGTGATATATCATTCAAAGCGTCTCAACGAGACAATCACAATGGTGCAGGTTTCATTGCTCTATCTTTAGTTACTCAAATGTTATTCGCCAAAACCCACCCCATCCCGTAGTAGCCCATTTGACCTTCTTTGACCTCTGGTGCCCTTAATATTTGTCAGAGCGGAAAATGACCGAAATACTTTCGATAGAGCGTGTCACAAGCTATCCAACGCCGTTTTATATTTGTCGCCGTACCTAACATAGTTCTGGAGATCTTAGGGGGGGGGCAGACATCTGCCCCCCCCGGACCGGCGAAGTTGGCGCGGACCGCCGGACGTGCGCGTGTTAAAAGAAAATTTATGTATATAACACTAGGCACGTTTTGGTACGAACTGTTTGTAGAGGTGTGTTTTAGATATATATGAAAGTAGGCTAAATATTGCCTAAGATCTGGTAGACTCCATATCCCACCACACTTGCACTGTTCTGACACTTAGCACAATAACAGTTAGAGAAACTATCAGCCGCGGCGGATTCCAATTTCGAGCGGGGGCCAAAGCAGATCTGAGAGTGTGGTGAAAGGGAGGGGGGGTGTCGGCAGGTTGCGAAATGCGAGCGATAAAATTTGACACTATGTTCAATCGCAGATGTGTGTGCCCGCCGAAATTTCATGTCGTTTTGACCGCAGTACGTATGCTGCCAAATTGTTACAACTTATCCTTCCTGATAAAATTTCACAGTTTCCGATGCAAAAATTAAGGCTGACAACATGCTGGGGTTGGGGAAACTGGGAGGGGAAAAATAGGAGATCCCGGTGGGCAAAATGCATCGGTTCGCCCCGGGACTTTTCGACCGGGGGCAATTGCGACCCTTGCCCCCGGAATACGCCGTGGCTGGAAACTATAATATGGCGGTTAGGGCCAAAAGCTGGGGCATAGCTAGTTTGGGCTTCCAAAAATGTTATAAAAAATAAGTGTAAAAAGTTTTTAACATTTTCAGCATTTCTGAACTTTGGTCATTAAATTTCCTTTCAGGTTAAATTTTGACGCCGAAAATGGATCAAACCAGCACTTTTTAAAATTCCACTATACAAAGGTATTGTTTGACGACCTACAATTGCTTTGTTACAGGTCGCTGCCCCAGCATACAAAGTACCGTCATATGAGAAGATGACAGACACACTCATACCAAGACGAGTTGACAAGATCAAAAGGGAAATCAGTGCAGTGCTTAGGTCTGTTGATTCCGTGGGTCTGACCATGGATATATGGACAAGCCGCACATTGACAGCGTACATGGGGTTGACGGCCAGTGTAGTGACGCCGGACTTCGTGGCCAAAACGTTATATTTGGCATGCAGAGTGATCCACGGTTCGCACACGAGCGACAAAATTTGGACCGAGTACTCTGAGCTAATCGCTGAGTGGGAACTGGAGGGAAAGGTGAACCGGGTAGTAACAGACAACGCATCGAACATGCTGAAGGCATTTGCGCAGACCGTGCCAGGCTTTGACTCCAACATTGGGGATGACTGGGACGAGCTAGAGCCGACCGACCACGAGGATCACGATGTGTCCGGTCTGTACTGTGATGGCGACCTCCAGATGACTTGAAGGACGTCACACTGCAGTCGGGTTGTGCATGTCACACGCTACAACTGTGTGTGAAGGACGGCCTGAAGCGGGAAGTGGACTCGGTGGTGGATAACGTCATCAGGAAGGCGTCCAAAATCGTCTCATCCACCAGGCACAGCGTCTCGGACGCTGAACTCCTGCTGGCAGAATCCGGAACACGGTTTAATGTCGCAAATGCGACCCGCTGGAATGCTCAGTGGAAAATGCTTAAGAAATTCCACTCTGTCGTCACCAAACATCCGTCGATCCAAAACAGATTGCAGGCATGCACGAAGGGCAACATCAAGATGACGAAGCATGAGCTGGACATGATAGGTGAGATCATTTCAATTCTGGAGCCATTCCAGGAGGCCACCGCACTGTTCGAAGCCGACGTCTGTACCAGCAGTAAAGTCATACCAGCCATCAAAAGCATGCATGGTGTCCTCAGTGAATTGGAAGACAGTGTAGTGTCAACGAAGAAGACAGTGAAGGCGCTCAGTCAGAGCGTACACAAGAGGTTTGACGGCCTGATGGACGATCCTTTGCTGGTATCCGCGGCCTTTTTGGACCCAAACTTTGGGTGCACTTGGCTGGACAGTGATGAGGAGACTCAAATCAGGAGCGTGTGCAAGCGGACTGTGAAGAAGGTGCTGAAGGTGGTGGAGACTGCCTCGCCCTCGACATGCGAAGACGAAGAAGTGGCGAACACAGATCAGAACGAGAGGGGCCCTGGCCTGTTCTCATACTTGAAACGAAAGCGTAAGAGCACACCGATGACCACGTGCCGCAATGACCAGGTGGACGACGAGATGGACCGATATGTAAGAGAGGCGGAGCGGCTGGACGGCACGTGTGACCCTTTGTCGTTCTGGAAAGATAGGCGTGATGTCTACCCCAAACTGTCAGAGGCTGCCAGGGCAATCTTCGCCCTACCGGCCTCGAGTGCGCCGGCCGAGCGTCTGTTCTCAACAGCTGGCGACATCTGCCGTGCCAGGAGAAATCGGCTAAAGCCCGCTATGCTGGAACGACTGGTGTTTGTGAAGCGTAATACCCGGTAAAACGTCATGTGTCCGTCTGCGTAACCGAATACACGTCAGGTGGTTTCTAGAATGGTTTGTATATTTTGGGTCACTTTATAGTTATTATATCGTTGTGCATTGTGATCAGAGATGCAGCCAGGATTTTCTGAAGGAGGGGGCCAGCTATTAGTGCCGAAGGAGGAGGCCAACTTTGGATGATGGGCAGTTTCAATGGCAAAATGGTAAACTATCGGCCGTAAGGGAGGGGCCAATGTCCCCTTGGCCATCCCCGTGGCTGCGCCCCTGGTTGTGATTAAAACCATGATTTTTTTTTCACGCCGGACACAAAAACAACAGCTGCGCCAAAATCACTGGACTGGTGGCGGCTTGAGACAGCGAGTCGGGGCCCTGTCCGGCGGCAACTTCATTTGAGGGGCCAGACCTGGCCCTAGACCGTTCGCCCCCACCAATTAATCGTGAACCCGGGGACGGCACCAAATCCTTACGAGCGAGGGCGGCGGCCGAGCCGGTCCTCGCCAACTATGGGATTTGTTACATATGAGAGACACGACACCACGGCGAGACTCCTGGGACAGACCTGGTAACCGGACACATCGCCTTGCACCTGGTAGTTGTTTCTTCGGATTTCTGACCAGGATATGGCGAGCAAATCATCCGGCGTTATACATATATTAAACATGCTGGGCTGTGTATAAAATTAAAAAGGACGGAATGAAAAAGGAATTAAGGAGTTTGATTTTACTCTTTTTTCACCCGGAATTAGGGCTGTCTTATCAAAGAGGAATTAGGAGTCGGATTTTAACTCCTTTTTGGCATGACCCGGAATTTGGAGTCATTCCACTTTGTGAGGAAGAGGAGTCGGAATTGGAGTCACTCCTCATTTGGAAAAAAATAGTCGGAATGGAGTCATTCCTTTAATTTACTTCAACTCCAATACACTGGTAAGGGGATTTTTTTTGTTGTGGTTTGGTTTTGTTGGAGGTAATGCTTATGGGTGCGTCGCTGAAGAGGGACATCGGCTGTCCAGGATAAGGAAAGAGATATGCGCGAGGATGCAAGGGTTACGTCTGGGGTCGTGGGAAGTTGAGCGGCGGAAATAGGGACAAGGTAGGTTGGTAATCCAGTATTGAGTAATGTGAGGTTGTGTTGGTTGGCTAGTGTGATGAGTGTGAGTGCTCTGTGATCAGGTTGTGTTGTGCGAGTGTCCCATAGAGGGTGGTGAGAGTTGAAATATCCGGTGAGTATGACTGGGGTGTGGATTTGGTCAAGTGCTTTATTTAATTCCGAAAGGGTTTCTGTGATTCTCGAGGGTGGGTCGTGTATGTTAACGAGTGTGTATGCGTTGTTATGTATGTGTATTTCAGTGAGTAGTATGTCTGTTGTGGTATTGAAGTGTATCAGGCGATGAGGTCACCTCATCACACCTCATTGAGGAACAACACACCTCATTGAGGTGTGTTGTTCCTAATGTATGTGCAAACACCGCCTGACCTGTGTGTGTTGTATGTGTCTTGCCTGTGTAGTGTGTATTGTGAAATGTTGAATTGGTAAGGATCGTTGGGTTTGAAGTGTGTTTCTTGAATACATAGTGCTGTGTAGTTTGTTTGTAATGCGTAATGTTTGAATTCATGCCAGTGTCTAATAAGGCTGTGTGTATTTCATGAAAGTATTGTGTTCATTTGTATGTGTTGGCGCGTGTGTGTGGTCTTTTATTTGATGATTTTTGTTTGTGTTTTTGGCCTGCCGTTGTGGTGGATGGGAAGAAGGTGGAGTCGGTTGTGGGGACGGTCGGTGTCATGTCTGTGTCAGTTGAGTGTTCTAACTCCGTGTGCTCATCTGTGTCGGTGTCTTGCTCTATGTGTGAGTGTAGTGCGGGTGATGCGTCTGATGTTTGTGGTGATGGGGGTGATGATGGTTCGTAGGTTAGTGGCGGTGGTGGTTGGGGGGTTCCGGTTGGCGGGCTGGCCGTGGTGGTGTTGGAGGTCGGGCTTGGCAGTGGCTTGCTGTGTGTGCTGGTGTTGGGGGGTCTGTCTTGCCAGCGGTGGAGTTGGTGGGTGTTGATGTGTGTTTTTGTTTGGTTTGATACGTTTGTGTGCCGGCGTTCTTGGTGTGTTTTTGTGTGGTAGGAGTGGGTGTTGGCAGTGCCGGGTATTCTTCGTGTGTCCGTGGTGGTGGAGTTGGTCGAGGTGTGTCCGGCTCTGAGCGGCGGCAAGCCGGCCCCGCCGACTGTGGATCCACCAGCCACACCCTGGCCCGAGGCAGGGACCAGCCCTCCAGATGGACGAGGCGCAGGACCTCCCGCTCCATCGCCCACGTAGGGCAGTCCCTGTCCCAGGCCGCGTGGGAGTCTCCGCAGGCGGCGCAGCAGAGCTCGCCGCTGGTGCATGTGTCAGTGTCGTGGATGCCGGCACATCTACCACATGTGTTGATGCTGGGGTCTCTCAGTTGGTGTTGCGTCCTGGCCGTTGGAGAGTTGGTGGTCTGTAAGCGGCTGAGACGCCCTGGTCCTCGAGTTTGAGGGCCAGGTCCTCCGCCGACACGCAGGCCAGCTCCGGGGCCAGGACGGTGCCCTGGGACGTGTTCAGGTGTGTGGCTGGTGTGATGGTGACTGGAGTGTGTCGGATGTTCTTGATGGTCGGGAGGATCCGACCATCTATGTGGTTGTTCGCTTGAATGAGGAGCACCCCTGAGCGGATTTGTCGGGCGTGAAGGGGCGCCCCTGTGTGTTTGGTAATGATCTCCTCCACCAGCCAGGGGTCCAGGGCTTCCCGGGCTTCCCGTCCCCCCGGCGGCAGAGGTAAAACTCCCCGGTGGGTGACTCGGCTGCGTTCATGTTGTTGTTGTGGTGCTTGGTGTGAGTAATGTATGAGTTGTGTTGTGCGTGGCGTTGAAAAAGAGTGAGCAGGTGGTAGGTGTGTGTAACAACAACGGTACAATTACACTGGCGGAGGGTGCGGAATGGCGTGAAGAAAGCCCGAGAGGCGTAAAAGTAGGGCTGAAAAGTTCAAGAAAACACAAAGAGAATGGAAACTGTGCTTGAAGGGAGCACGATTAGGAAAGAGTAGAAAAGATCGTGCAGAGGGCACTAGAGGGAAAATAGGGAGTTGGCTGGGGGGGCGTTCGGGAGGGGTGGCAGCACCGCCGGACTGACCGTACTGTAGAAGAAGACGTCAGGAACGAAGAGGCAGAGGAGTAAGTGCCTGAAGGTGAAGTTGAAGATGAAGAATGTGAAGTCCGGGTCGATGTTGTGGAAAACGGAAGAGAAGCCTAGAGGTCTTGGAGAGAAGATGTAGTCGCCGAAGGGGTGATGAGGTAGAGTGCAGCGGGAGTCGAAGGTCTGAAGGATGAGGGAAGGTTGGTGTCGAGGAGAGTGTAGTGTAAGTGTGTATGTGTAAGGTGTGTGTGTGTGGCAGGCGGGTGGCTGGTTGCTGACGGTGTCAGGCCGGTCGGAGAGAAGGGTGGTGGGTCCGGCCGCGGATGAAGCTGGAAACTAGAGGTGTTGTGGTATGTAGCTATGTGTGTGTATGTGTGTGGTGTGTGGGTGCAAACTGGCAAGTCGGTCGGCCTCTTGCGGTCGACTGAAGAGGCAGGGCACTTGAGTGATGATGACAAGATGTTGTTGAGTTGGGAGTTGGTGGCGCAAAAGCGAGTTTTCAGGTACAGACTTTGAATCGGGATGTGCGAATCAAAAGTTGTCTGGCAGGCGCTGAGAGAGCGAAGGCAAATGATAACACGCAGTCGGTTCGAGTCTCCGCGTTTATCAGTGTTAGGCGCATGACATTGGGTGTTCGTACAGCCACGTTCTTTCAAGCATGCATGCACAGCTAAGGTGACTTCAGATGCGATACATTTACCGAAGTGTATGACTAACGGGAGAAACAAAAAACACCACCTTCACTTGGGATTGAGTGCGAGAGACATTGAGATGCAAATCAGAGACCTTCAGAGCCACGTAAGTAGTACAACATGACATTGGGTGGACAACCAAAGACCTGAGATGACCCGACTTTGTGTGACCGGACCGGGGCACGGGGGATTATTTCTGTTCCGGGGGCAAATATAAAGAGGTACAAAATGTCGGACAGTAGGAACAAATGGCAGACGTAAGAGGAGTTTTCAAATAGGTGCGAGCTACACGAATAAGGCTACAGGGTGCCGCACCCAGAAGCATTTCTGGCCGCGCCGCTGTCAGTACCAGTAATCATTACCCTCGTGGAGGTAAGGTCAGTCCACTGCTGGGAGAATATGCTTTTCTGATGGCGTCAATATCCATCGATCGAAATGTGCAACAAGAGCAGCGGTGTCTCAAGCAGATTCAATAGCTGCGACGAATTGGTAAATATTAATACTTGGGTGACATGGGTACCTACTGATGGTAAGGTGAACGGTAGGATGCGAGGAAAGACAACTAATGCACAGAAAACTGCTCGGAAAGATGCTGCAAAGCCGTAACTTATCCCACACCGTTTACTGTGACAGACCAGGGCCGTGGAGTACGCACCGTCCACCACGGTTGGATTTATACTTTGTAATCCTGGATGAGGAGAGGACAATTTCTGAGTGATGAAATACCGAGAGGATATTTTCATTCAAACCTGTGACATCAGAATATCACTTTGCAGTTTCCGGTGAATCTGGAGCACCTTACCACTGGGAAATTCATTGTCGAACAACACCATTAAACGTCCAAATGGAAAACACGGAGGACAATTTTGTGAAGAGGATCATGCTAGGGATGGAAAAAATCATCAAAAGCCCGTTTTCTCCGACCCTGAAGTTCACTATGGTGGACCAGGGCCGCGGAGCACACCGTCTACTGCGGCGGACGAGAGCCGTGGAGCACACCGTCCACTATGGCGGACCAGGGCCGTGAAGTACACACCGTCCACTGTGGCGGGCCAGGGTCGCAGAGCACACCGTCCACTGTGGCGGACCGGGGTCGCGGAGTACACCGTCCACTGTGGTGGCCCGGGCCGTGGAGCACACCTACTATGACGGACCAGGGCCGCGAAGCGCACCGTCCACTGCGTCGGACCGTGGCCGCCGGGTACACCGTCCATTGCGGCGGATCAGGGCCATCAGTAGGTCAAATTATATCATGCCATGGCAGTGGCGTACCTAGCATTTGCGCTAGTGGGAGGGCAAACTGATTTGGAAGAGTCCCACCAACCCCCCCACTTTTGGAAAAAGTCCCCGGATTTCCACCACTATTTTTTCAAAGCGATCCTTTTTATTTTATTTTTAACGAATCATTAGTGACCAACTTAGCTGTCCTATAGAGGGGGACAAATCTGCCCCCATCATTTCTGAATCACCGGATTTCAACACTAACTTCCCCATCCTGTGCAAAGGTTATTATTTTGGTATCCCTTGATAAGTCACCTAACACTGCTGAAATTACACCCGTACAAATCACTAAAAATGTAAAATTTCCCGATTTCAGGCATACCAGTTAATCACGCCCGGTCGCCAAAACTCCAACAGTTGTGCACATGTACACCAGCCTTGCGCACTCAGCGCATTCGCCACACTACGTCCGCTTCTCCAGTTTCTGCTAGGCCTCCCCCGTTTGGCAAATTGCTGTCACATGATAGTCTTGTGCCATATTTGACATGTGGAATGACTGGCTTGACGGCTCGCTTGGAAAATTCGATGAATTAAATTCGATGTATTAGTTTTTTTCTTCCCACATTTTTTGGTGGTCAAGAAATTCGGAGGCACTGAGCTTTGATGCACCTCATCTCTTTGGTTAAATATGCTCCCAGATTGTCTGCCGAGCCGAGATCCTAGCTAGGTGTGCGCTTTTTTACCCGTTGCGTTTTTCTTCATCTACGGATGTGTTCCAACCAATTTTTGTTAGGGTCCCGGTACATATTTGAGACCCGACTATTTTTTAACAGCTTTGCTGCTTTTTTCGTGCACCGATGATATTTTTGAGGTATCGGTGCATTTTCGAAGACGCCAATGTCTATATTTGGTGCCCGGTCTTTTTGTTCCTTTTTTACGACCAATTCGCTTTTGGGGGCCTCAGCCATATTTTCAGGCCCTGTCGCTTTTTTTGCGAAACTCGGTACGCTTTGGAGGGCCCGGTGCATTTCGGCCTTCCGTTGTGCTCTTAGGGTTCCGTTCTTTACTTGAGGCTCCTTATCGCACGTTTGTGGGACCCCAGCACATCCTTGGTTGCTCCGGTATAATTTCTCGGGGTTCCGGCGCGCCTTTTCCGGACCAGGTGCATAGTTCCGGGGACCCAGAGCAGTTTTCTGGGTTCGACGCAATTTTTCGTGACTTCTTAATTATTTAAAATTGAGTCCCGGCCTGATTTTCGGGCACCCGGCGCTATATATTTGTGTCTCGCCGCGATTTTTGCGAGCTCTGGTACGCTTTTTTCGGGGCCGTGCGCAATTTTTGAAGGCATCTGGGGCTATGTTTGTAGCTCTGGAGAGCTTTTCCTGACTCGGACATATATTTTTCGGAATCTCTCCTTATTTTCGAGGGCACCGGCTTAATTTGTATCGAGTTCATATGTGATCTTTGGGGCCACGCCGTGCTTGCAGATGGGAATTTGTGATGCAGAGGGGAATTTGTGATGTCCCAAAAATCCCAAATTTTTGGGACTGCCGACGGAATTCTAGGTCCAGAACGCGATATTTTGGGGTTTCGTCGCGAGTTCTCGGGTCGTGCTGTAACCAGCTGGGCCCTAGCGCGATTTTGGTGGACCCCCGGTGCAAATTTTCGGGGGGCCTGGTGTAAGTTTTATGGTGCCTGCTGTATTCATTTAGAGCCCTACGCGAATTCTGAGTCCCCGACGTGAATTTATGGGGCCCAGCGCATTTTTGGGGACCCGGTGCGATTCTTGGGAGCCTACCCCTTCAGGATGGGGGGGGGGATTTTTACCTTTGGCACGCCACTGCGGCTGCCCAACGTGTTATTTTCCGCAGATGGCACCATCGAGAGTAGAAAGACCCTTCAGATAATTGTATTTCGAGACCTATTCTGAATCTTCCGGTGCTCGGGTCGATTCGATAGTCCCCTTGTGATTTTTTCGGGTCAAGTCTACTTTTTTAAGCCCCTGCACGATATTTTTGGACTCCGGCACGATTCTTCGGGCTCCCGGTGCGTTGTTTATAATTTTCGCTGCCCCAACATATTTTTTTTCCGGTGTCCGACGCCTTCTTTAATTTGTTGTTCCTTGACGCAATTTTTGTATCCGCAGGATGACATTCCGAGTAGATATTGGCTCTGGGAAGCCAGCTGCGACTTCCGGGGGCTCCGGCGCGACGTTTTGGCCCCAGTGAAATTTAAAAGAAGCGGTGTGAATTTTTTTGGGTCTAAGTACGATTTTTTGGGCCCCGTGGTCACTTGTTGGGATCCTTTGCGCGAGTGTTAGTGGCTACGACATTTTGGGAGGTCCAACACGTTTTGTGGGTTATTGAGCCATTGTTGGGATCCTAGAGTGATTTTTCGTGATTTAGTGATTCTGTTTTTCGTTTCCCAGCTTCATTTGTCGGGTGAAACCAACGAGACTTTTTAGAGCCCCGGTGCAACTTGACATGCCTGTAGCGTGATCTTCAGGGTCCCCGAGCGAGAATTATTGAACCCCAGGCTCAGCGTGATTTTCAGGGGGCCCCGGCCCGACCGTGTGTGGCCCCCGTCGTGATTTTATTGAATCCCCGCACGATTTTTGGGGCCCCAGCGTGATCTTTAGGGGCCCAGGTGCAAACTTTTGAGGCCCCAGCGTCATCATCAGGGGGCCCCTGTGCGACTTTTGGGGACACCTAATGTGATTTTTCTGAGCCCCAGTGCGATTTTTGCACAAGGATTTTATGGAGCATGGCGCATTTATTCCTGAGCTTGGCGGATTCTTGGGGGCCCCACAACCTGTCAGGAGGGGTGGGGGAACTGTCCACCATGCCCTCCCCCATTCGGTATGCCACTATGCAATGCAATGCTGCAACATAATAATCCAGGAATAGTTCATATGTTTCATCACTCACAGGTGATTTCAACTCCCAAGTTATCCAGACAGTTTGAAGAAAGTCAAACATCTGCTACATGGATCGGCAAGGATGGATCATAAGGCAACAGGGATACCATGGAATTCAGATCACAGTATTTATGCTGCAATACATACCTTCTTCCACAGGCTGCTTTGGAGATGGATGCGCCCCTGAAGTTTGGTCAGAGTTGGAGATGGAGGTGGATAGAGCAGCACTGTGAAGGACATAGCATATGGTTCAAAGGACCTCCTTCTGCTTACATCAACAATACAGTGGATGAAGTAACATTTTCATTAATTGACTTCTGTGGTGTCCTGAGTGAGCAGTAGAATCGAGATGGGATTCGGTGATATGTAATATAGGAGCAATGTTATGATGTAGCTTTAGACCCCAGTGGGAATGGTATGGACTCACTCATAAGCGAATTTGCAAAAATACTGATAGGTATTAGGTAAGGTTATGTGTCCATCTTTTTTCTTTACTGTGAACATTATTTTTCATCTAATATTACTTAGATCCAAGTTATTAATT
>JAOTOM010000853.1:42500-48350 GCA_034440615.1 Ashinkailepas kermadecensis | reverse complement strand
GTGCTCATCTTCCCTGTTAACCTTGGGTGCCAAGCACTATCGCAATAAGCAACTGAGAACAACAAGCACGTATGATGGATCATTCAAATAACTTCAATTATATTTCACGCCGACTCTTATCGTGAAACATAACCTGTCTGCTTGTATACGCTGATGTTCAACGTTCATCGGAATACCGTCGGGATTCATTTAATATATTTTGCTACTCTGTAAGCGAATAATGACAACATCGTTATTCCCCAAGTGACCGACACCCAAGCAAGCTTCGTTTCTGAGTCAGCATTGGATTGTGACGTCATTTATCAGCCAGATGCTTTGTGCTGGTAGTTCCACCCAAGGCTATAGAACACCAGGTAGAACGCTCCGCTTCCCAAAAAGGGAGACGCTTGAGAGGACCATCAATTCTATAAACTTGAGCCGACCAATCAGCGTTTGACGACCTCCGCCGATCGTGGCAATAGTAAAGGCTGTAAGGAAAAACTTGTGGAAGCTATTATTCATATGTTATTCCATTTTTTCGTGCTCATTTTCTACAAAGACATTCTTGCTACTTTAATCTTGATCTTTAATACTACTTTATCACAATGTCACCGCTGACAGGGAAACACATTTGGTATTTGTGTGAATGTCACCGGTTTCGCCGCACTAAAGACAAAATATGTTTGTTTACCATTGTCACGACCGACGGAGGTCGTCAAACGCTGATTGGTCGGCTCAAGCGTCTCCATTTTTTTTATTGGACTACAATGCTGGAGCGCACCCCCCTGGTTCCACCATATGCTGCACACACTGGCCAAATATCACTGAAAACAATTAATGACAAACCGTGGTCAAATGGTCGCACACCATGGCAATGTCGTTCATTATACTAGCCATGGTGTTCGTGGCAGTCAATGGCTCTGCGAGGCACCAGCCGGGCATGCCAATGAGAGGCGATTATAAGCGGTGCATCATAGTACCAATACATAGACTTACCATGGAGTGGTACATGGCATACACGCGAATGTTTCACACAATAGCGGGACGGCGATATGCGAGCAGTGGGTTCCTCCAGTTATCGCTGATTATTTAACATCTCTGTTCTGTTTTCTTTCCACAAACCCCCATGCAGCGGTGAGTAACCGTAGTACGTGGAAGCCTGCAGTGGTGAAGTAACCGTATGGCGTGGAAGCCCTGGAAACGTCCGTGGGCGGCAACGTGTAATCCAGTAATCCGTGGGCGGCAGCCAGAATGTGAATCGTCACGCTCATATTATTTCCTAGTCTGATAGCCAAGCATTACATCTTTTAACAGCTAAGAAGCCAAGCGTTGGAAATCATTTCGGTGTAAAATGCTTGACGACGAATGCGCCGTGTCAAGCTTGTCAATTATTTGTGCTTTGGGACACATCGACCTAATGGACCATCTAGCGCCCACAGAGCTGTTTCAAGGCTAATTATATATGTGTTGTAGCCATTCGTGGTACCATGGGTGTTGATTCCTGAAAATAATTGGGGGGTGGGGACGGGGAGGAAAATACGTGAAGGCGATGGGCAGGCGCAAATGGATGGAAGGGGACACGCTCCATAGGGTCCCATATTAAAAGTTGAAATTATTGGGTGTGGGAGCGAAGCCAACATTGAGGGTGCACCTGCGCCCTCAAAAGTATATAAACCAACACCACTGGGTGATACTGTTCTCAGACTCGGTTCTAGGAAACCGGAAGTTATTTCGATTCTGGCTACGACAGTTGGTAAGCCCGCCCACATGAGTGTAGCGCACCAATCACAGTCCAGTATACGACAAACTGGGCCCAATCAGATATCGACAGGCGATTATCGAACCACAACCGATGATGGTGCTCGGTCAAAGATGACAACATCGGGCCAACAGATGGGTGATTGATATTGACCCATGAGCGTCGCCACAGACGTCGGCCAGGGAAGGGAATGGTTTAAGGTCAATGTTTTCCATGTGTCGCATCACGTGTAATGCTAACCTCAGCTGCAATGGAGCAGACCGTGATTCGACAGGCATTGCTGGGAAGCAATAGAAATCGTTGGAACTGATACGGAAACAGACACAGATATAGATACAGCGACAGAGACAGCAACAGAGACGGAGACGGAGACGGAGACGGAGACGGAGACGGAGGAAGAGGCGGAGGCAGAGGCAGAGGAAGAGGCAGAGGAAGAGGCAGAGGAAGAAGAAGAGGCAGAGGCAGAGGCAGAGTGGGAGGCGGAGGCGGAGGCGGAGGCGGAGGCGGAGGCGGAGGCAGAGGCAGAGGCAGAGGAAGAGGAAGAGGCAGAGGCAGAGGCAGAGGCAGAGGCAGAGGCAGAGGCAGAGGCAGAGGCAGAGGCAGAGGCAGAGGCAGAGGCAGAGGCAGAGGCAGAGGCAGAGGCAGAGGCAGAGGAAGAGGCAGAGGCAGAGGCAGAGGCAGAGGCAGAGGCAGAGGCAGAGGCAGAGGCAGAGGCAGAGGCAGAGGCAGAGGCAGAGGAAGAGGCAGAGGAAGAGGCAGAGGCAGAGGCAGAGGCAGAGGAAGAGGCAGAGGCAGAGGCAGAGGAAGAGGCAGAGGCAGAGGAAGAGGCAGAGAAAGAGGCAGAGAAAGAGAAAGAGGAAGAGGAAGAGGAAGAGGGAGAGGAAGAGGAAGAGGCAGAGACAGAGGAAGAGGAAGAGGCAGAGGAAGAGGAAGAGGAAGAGGAAGAGGAAGAGGAAGAGGAAGAGGAAGAGGAAGAGGAGAGGCAGAGGCAGAGGAAGAGGCAGAGGCAGAGGCAGAGGCAGAGGCAGAGGCAGATGCAGAGGAAGAGGCAGAAGCAGAGGAAGAGGCAGAGGAAGAGGCAGAGGCAGAGGCAGAGGAAGAGGAAGAGAAGAGGAAGAGGAAGAGGAAGAGGAAGAGGAAGAGGAAGAGGAAGAGAAAGAGGAAGAGGAAGAGGAATAGGAAGAGGAAGAGGCAGAGGCAGAGGCAGAGGAAGAGGCAGAGGAAGAGGCAGAGGAAGAGGCAGAGGAAGAGGCAGAGGAAGAGGCAGAGGAAGAGACAGAAGCAGAGGAAGAGGCAGAGGCCGAGGTAGAGGAAGAGGCAGAGGCAGAGGCAGAGGCAGAGTCAGAGGCAGAGGCAGAGGCAGAGGAAAAGGAAGAGGAAGAGGAAGAAGCAGAGGAAGAGGCAGAGGCAGAGACAGGGACAGTGACAGAGACAGAGACAAATACAGGGACAGAGACAGAGACAGCGACATAGACAGAGACAGAGACAGAGACAGAGTCAGAGACAGAGACAGAGACAGAGACAGAGACAGAGACAGAAACAGAAACAGAACCATGTATGTATATATATATATATATATATATATATATATATAGGTAGATAGATAGATATAGAAACAGAGATAGAGACAGAGATAGAGATAGAGATAGAGATAGATATAGAAACAGAGATAGAGACAGCGATGGATACATAGATAGATACAGAGATAGAGACAGAGACAGAGACAGAGATAGAAACAGAGTTAGAGGGGGCAGTGTTAGAAACAGAGTTCGAAAGGATTTCTGCCAATGTTTCCAATTGTTGTTGTTGTTGATGTTGTCGTGTTCGGAAAAACTCGCAAGTTTGGTGGTCACTGCTTGTGATATTGCGACACCGACACCAGTGCTGAGATAGTGGACTAGGGTAACCCGAAAACATCCGCCTGCCATCTGGGGTAACTGGGAAAACGTCCGCCTGCCATCTGGGGTAACTGGGAAAACATCCCCCTGCCATCTGGGGTAACTGGGAAAACATACGCCTGCCATCTGGGGTAACTGGGAAAACGTCCGCCTGCCATCTGGGGTAACTGGGAAAACATCCGCCTGCCATCTGGGGTAACTGGGAAAACATCCGCCTGCCATCTGGGGTAACTGGGAAAACATCCGCCTGCCATCTGGGGTAACTGGGAAAACGTCCGCCTGCCATCTGGGGTAACTGGGAAAACATCCGCCTGCCATCTGGGGTAACTGGGAAAACATCCGCCTGCCATCTGGGGTAACTGGGAAAACGTCCGCCTGCCATCTGGGGTAACTGGGAAAACATCCGCCTGCCATCTGGGGTAACTGGGAAAACGTCCGCCTGCCATCTGGGGTAACTGGGAAAACGGAGGGAAAACCACACCCCGCCTAAATTGGCTCACGTTTGAAGAAAATAAGCGTACGGCTCAATAGACAGCAACTTCCTCTATAATCCACGGTGTTAACTTCAAACTCGAGCATGCATGCAGCTGACACCACAGTCCCTTGAGACGATTAAATTTACTCCGAAAGTGAAGCTTCAAGTATTGCTTCAGGAATCAAGCAAATTTGTTCTGCACTTCCGATATAGCTGATAGAATACAACAATTTCGGGTCGAACTTAAGCTATGCTATCTTTGAGCACATTTGTCGCAAAAGTAAGAATATGCGCTACCTTGCACGACAGCCATTCGAGTATTTCCGATAGCTAATTGTACGTTTCATTAATAACCTCCACATCGCCGGCCTATCTACCAATTGAAACCACAAACACAGCCATTTCGGCCGACATGCTAATTGTGTGCTATGTTTTGGAACCGTCATAAACAGTCTGCAAACTGGGACATCGATCGAGGCCCAACGCCGTTGATGACGACTCAGAAATGGCATTAAATATCGATGGGCGATGGAAGTGGTCAGCCTTGCAACCGAGCCGGCTCTCTCCCAATTTGATGGGTGGTGGAACTCACCAGCTTTACAACCGAGCCAGCTCACTCCATTGCAGTGGGAGAGAGCACGCTTGGCTGACGATGCTTTTGCAGGGAAATCTGCTGCTCGGCGTGTATCATAATGTATCTTAACGTTGACTTCGAACCTTGCTGTTGCAGGTTCGCATGTGACCTGCAATTCACCTCACCTGGCCTTTCACAGCCAGACGAAAAACAAAACGAAAATACTTGGATGTGTCGACAAATTAATGGGACATATCGCCAAACGAAATAAAATGCAGATCAATGTGGCATCATTTAGCGAGGCTAGCGCCAGGTATTTGATGGTGATTGTACCATGCATTTAATCCAATTCACACAGAGAAAGCTGAATGTTCTTGGTATCAGCAGAAATCAGATGGCAGAATCGGCTCCCAGTGTCAGGTCCGGAACATTCAGCACTGCTCCCAGGGTCACGCTAGGGTCATTCAGCACGGCTGTCAGGGTCACGTTAGGGACATTCAGCACGGCTGCCAGGGTCACGTTAGGGACATTCAGCACGGCTCCCAGGGTCACGTTAGGGTCATTCATCACTGCTCCCAGGGTCACATTAGGGTCATTCAGCACGGCTGCCAGGGTCACGTTAGGGACATTCAGCACGGCTCCCAAGGTCACGTTAGGATCATTCAGCACGGCTGCCAGGGTCACGTTAGGGTCATTCAGCACGGCTGCCAGGATCACGTTAGGCACATTCAGCACGGCTCCCAGGGTCACGTTAGGGACATTCAGCACGGTTCCTAGGGTCACGTTAGGGACATTCAGCACGGCTCCCAGGGTCACGTTAGGGACATTCAGCACGGTTCCCAGGGTCACGTTAGGGTCATTCAGCACGGCTCCCAGGGTCACGTTAGGGACATTCAGCACGGCTCCCAGGGTCACGTTAGGGACATTCAGCACGGCTGCCAGGGTCACGTTAGGGACATTCAGTACGGCTCCCAGGGTCACGTTAGGGTCATTCAGCACGGCTCCCAGGGTCACGTTAGGGACATTCAGCACGGCTGCCAGTGTCACGTTAGGGACATTCAGCACGGCTCCCGGGGTCGTGTCAGGGACATTCAGTACGGCTCCCAGGGTCACGTTAGGGTCATTCAGCACGGCTTCCAGGGTCAGGTCCGGAAAACTTTGCACG
>JAOTOM010000853.1:32500-40000 GCA_034440615.1 Ashinkailepas kermadecensis | reverse complement strand
ATATTGTGAAATGATGGCGTTAGCCGATGCCGATATTTTTACTTGTCTGACAACAAAAATTTGATACTGGACTAATCAGCAACTATGCTGTCTTGATTATTTTCACAGGTGTCCTTAATGTTAAACACGTGCAAAAGTAGCTTTAGCTGGATTATATGGGGTGTACCTGTGTATCACTAGGTGGCTGCACATGCACCCAGTGCGCACCTAGGAAAACTATTTTCTTAATAATTTGCCTAATGTGTGTACCTGGGGTAGACGAAGCTTTCTAATTGGTTTCTTCTTGTTTTGGGAATTAAGTTTTAATTTTTTAAGTCATTTTTTTCAGAACTGAGGGATTGGGCCTCTTCAGTGTACCCATGCATTCACTCCCAAGCATTGTATGTGCACTCATGAAATGTTTCATTAAATTGTGATGTGCACCACACCCCATCCCTCATTGAACTCCATTATTGGTTTGTTTTGTACTGAAACTGCCTGACTATTCCCATGTTATGGAAACACATTTTCATTTTCCATGGCATAAGAACTTCCCTGTGCCTATATGTGACATGCAATACTTTGCGTAAATGATTTCCTTTGTGTCTTGTCGGTCGTGTCCTACCATGGCTCTCTAGTTTTGTGGTTGGCCTCGCATTCTTCTGAGCACTTATGATCCGAGCATTTTTCAAGAATGGAGAACGTACACATCAAAGCATGCTGTTTATTAACCCCGTCTTCCTGGTCAGATACTCACAACTCGTCTCGGGGGGATTATAAGCCCCCTATAATATCCAAACAGAGCATTGCAGAAAAATCAATTTATGTCTTCGGAAAGCGCTCGACGAGTAAGGTCCGAAACCACCCCAATAATTGTATCCCCTCAAAAAGTGGCATCACTTGGGGTCTATGTTATAACGACTAACGTCATGTTTTGGGCTCTGGGGAGTTCATTTTGGGCTATATTTTATTTTTAAAAATTGAAATCGGAAAAGGAAGGCGAAATCAACCATGGCCCCAAAATACTTGCCCACCCAATAATCAATTTTTAAAAAAATGTATTTGTGTTTCCAGTTTTCTTCAAACTTGGTTCTAATTAGTAGATCACGCCGGGAAACGTTGCTTCAAATTAACTTGCCTCCATTAAAAGTGCTAAGCTTAGCCACGATTCCCAATTTTAGCCCCAATGGGGCAAATACACAAAACAAATCAGTCATAAAACGAGAAAAAAATCAAATTCCCATGATGCATTTTGCTGCGTCCCTAAACATAAGCAATCTTTGAAAGTTTTATTCAAATATCTTTATCTGAGCGTGACAAGTGGTTGAGCGTTTTTGGAGGCAACCTCACTTGACCTTGAATCGCTCGGTGACCGTAAACGACCTGATCTCAAAATTTTCACACAACATGCCAAATTGACGTGGAAAGAGGCCAAATTTTGGCACGTGTCGTGTGCCGTTTCTTCACTATCCGCGGAATACCTTGGGGGGGCAGAAAATGACACCGTCCCCCGTGACGGGGAGGGTTAATTCACCCGTACCAGCCGATTACACACCACCTGCACTATTCCATGAAGTGTATTCCATGGTATTCAGGTTGTATGCAGATTGCAGAGTGATCCGCACTTAAATATCTGTTGGCATATGTTGTGCATGTTAGCAAGTTGGCATTCTTCTCGTGCCAACTTGCTATTTCCGCTCCACTCCAATCATTTGCTGGTATCTCATTTTTCCTTCCACTCCTGCATCCGTTTGGAACGTCACTGCAACTCTTATGATCACCTGAGACAACAAATGTGCATATCCTCAATGTTGCTGCAAAGTTGCTGTAGTTGCTGTGGCAAGACACAACATGGCGGACAAGATAAAAAGTTTCAGAACTATAAGTGGATCGAATTATCAGCCGTAAGTCATCATATGTTATTGGCCCTCAGAGCTCTCTTTTCTTCACCACAATTATCACTTTTGGATAATGACATCTAGCTGGGATTGCTGGCTAAGCATGTCTCTTTATCTGACATTTGGACATGTAAGGAGTGCATTTTTTATGAGTGTATAAGTCTTTGGGTGGCCAAAGTTCCAAAACGGGTCATAGATACAACACTGAACGTGAGTAATGCGGTGCTCGTTAAGGGAACTAGCTCATTAGTTGATTAGCTTTAATTGATGATAAGTTGTGCTGGAGTGGTGTTTCTCCTTCCTCATGCCCACATATGGCTATGCGTGGCTGTCAACCCATGGATGTGCTTCATTGAGTGTGCAACTTCCTAACTTAGTGCCCAGATGGACACTGCAAGGCATGCAAGGCATGTCAATCACACTAAGCTATAACAAACTGCTTTAGGTTGATGTTTCATGTTGATGTATGTTTATACTCGAAATGAAGCGGTTGGGAGTTATCAAATGAATAGCATGACAAATTTGAGTTATCGTGCATCGTGTCTGCAGTAGCTGCCTATGTTTGTTTTAGCCAAGTGCTAATTTTGTTTAATATAGTGGTACTCATTTGCATGCAAACAGGGCGGGTATTTTAATATTTCATTTTAAAGCTCATGTTTTTACATTCATGGCAGTTGATTCCTTGGGAGTTATCCTGTTTCTTGTATGCTTTCTTCATGCTTATGCACTATGAGCTAGCATAGGTTGCAAGACTGCTCGGTCTGCACATATGATCTGAAGTGAAATTGTTATGCTTAGTAAGATATGCTGCTAACTAAATGGTACCGAGCATTTCACGCTAAATGCTAATTTGTTTTTTTCTGGTCTTGTTAACCAATATACTGTATAATGTCCATGGTTTACGTCCTATTGATTACTACAACGAATCAGGCTTGAAATATATTGCATTTTTGAAACGGGATTCGAAAACGGATGGCTCTCTGTATCTAGTACGGATATGGATGCATATTGGATTGGTTCCTATGGATATAGATTGGACCAGATTTAAGAGTATCTATCCTTGGCGCTACATGACCAGTGAAGTCGATGCGCCCTAAAGCCCTAATAACTAACTAAGAAAATGTCAATCCGTGTTATGCTCTAATGGCGACATCCAAACTACACTGACGAAGAGCGTGTGCTGAAATACGCTGGCGGATTCACTGCAGATTGGCGGGCTAACGACAGATATTCCCTTATTAATATGTCAAGCATTGGCGCACGCTCTGTCTCTTATCGGGTCGAGTCAACAACTGACCAAGAAGTGCCATAACTGTCACAGCACGTTTCGAATTCTGGTTTCGGACGACTTCGCAATGACATTTTGGTGAGGCCAGCTTGGCGCTGATTTACTGGAAAATCAAACGGAAATTGAACGACCCCATGCCATCACGCGATGCGCTGAGCAAAAGCACAATGAACCCTGGAAGGCAGAGGCCACACGATCAACTTATTTCAGAACTGGCCCACAGTCCTTACCTACCACACAGTATCGCATGAGCGCATTCCACTTCAGAATTGTCCCTGGTACATTCATTGTAATGAACATATCTACAAGGAATAACCATTATTGGCTCATGATATTATCACGCGCCCTAGAGGGCCTCTGAAAATTACGCGCACTGGAGCGGGGGGGTTCTGCCCCCCCCCCCTAAGATCTCGGCTCCTATTAAAGCTGGAGTAACGAAATTCGCAGAGTGCATGGGTACACGGTAGTGACCTCTATTATGTGCAAATTTCATGACCATCGGTCAATATCTTCAAGGTCAAATGAGGTCACATATGTCAAAATGTTCTTATTTTGCGTGGCTTGGATTGCCATTGCTATGGATCGCTGTGATTGTGTTTAAATGCTCCAAAATGGGCTTCAATTACGCTTTCGACATTACTAATGATGTAATACAGATGCTAGAACCGGCATTTGACCTCAGGTCACCTATATAGCAGCACTTTATCAGGTCAGTTACCTGTTCCAGTTACCCGAACCGGGCCGCCCGCCCGGCTGCTCCGTCGGGCAGCTCAGCGCAATCGGCTTCGCGAAGAAAGGAGTGAAGTACATGAATAAAGTATGAAAACGCTTAGGTACACAATGACAAACAGTAGTTTTCGGGATGTGTAGGGAGTAACATGCAAAGCGACATCAATCGCATGACAGTCATTTGCATTTATGACAACATTCCGGTTGACCGAGTTTGGTTCCATTAACCTGTCATGAACTTAAACTGACTGGACCTCGGTGACCTAACATGACTTTGAAATTATATAGCAGAAAAATATACATCAAACAAGTCGCTAGTGTTGCCAAGAACACTTCCCTTTTCCTAATATACGGGAAGCGCATCAGCGCCGATTTTTGTGGTCTGGCGCTACGAAATGTTTTGAATTGAACGGTCCCTAACTCGACAAATTGTGGGCCGGCTTCAGTTTTTCTTACTTCAAGCGATGCAGCAGACACGTCAAAGCAGGTACGCGAAAAATGGCGTATATCGACCGGTAAAATCCGGAGTAATGTACGAAAAACCGAAGGGGTGGGCGGATTTCGCCCACCCCTCCAGTGCGCGTGTCATAGTGCAAATAAACACCGTATCTCTTGGACTTCTCACATCACTTTTCTTCTCATCACTTCACTACTGTTCAGAAGTCCGCTAGCTAGGGCTTTCCTACGGATGGGCCGACTAATAACGAGATATTATAATGATGATTTGACGATGTTAATAATGGGGAATATACATTATATATATATATATATCTATATATATATATATATATATATATATATATATATATATATATATATATATATATATATATATATATATATATGTATATATATATGTGTGTGTGTGTGTGTGTGTGTGTGTGTGTGTGTGTGTGTGTGTGTGTTTGTGTGTATGTGTGTATTTATGCATACACATGCACGGTGAAGACGACGGATACGTATAGGAATTTAATGAATTTTTATTTGGGTGTTCCAATGTTCCAATAGTTCTTTTCTCGCTGACTCAAAGTGGGAACATGAAGCTTCCAAAGGTCGACATATATTAGTTTATTCAAATAGTTCTAGACCTTTCGAAATACTTATTATATCATCCGAAGAGCATACGAATTATTTCAGTTTGCAAGGGTTACACTTAATTCCATGCCAATGTTCCGATAGTATGCATTGGGATTGGGACGAGAATCATGACTTTGGTAGCCAGCACGTATCCTAAAAATTGCGAAGCATAATTACGTAGACTTATGCATGGGATTTTGCATCATGAATTTGGTGTGAAAACAGTCATCGAGACAACATTTATAACATGAAATCAAGAGATCGATGCATTGTCATTCATTTCATGTCTACCCTGTCCGAAAAGTTTGATGGCGACGGACGGATATGTTTGCCGGCTTAGTGACGGATGCATACTCTTAATCATGATGGCTTCGAGGATGAGGATTCTTCCTCTGCCATGCGATGACGTCACTATGGATGTGTTTCCATCATGCCATGTCGGGTTATGTTGTGTTCGTGTCGCATGTGTCCTTTGGGTGCGTCATCTGTCAATACTTTGTGTGCGTCATCTGTCAAATACATTGTGATTCTGCGGGACAGGGATAGTGGCGCCAGCGTAGTCAGATATTTTCTGAAGCATGCAATCTTCAGGTGAGCATCTCTGTTCGTTTCAGCGGGTTCGAGATGACATAGAGGGTGCACGTCATGATGAGATTAATAATGTTATTGATTTGTGGTGAATTACGAGCTTGATGATGTCGCCTTGGCTATTACGGGTTTGTCTGAGATTATTTTATTAATCTAATTATGTGTCTGAGAACACGTTCGACGGTCTTATAGGCTGTGCTCTAATTAACCGCACATACACACAACAGACAGTGCAGCCAATGTGCACGGATATATATATATATATATATATATATATATATATATATATATATATATATATATATATATATATATATATATATATATATATATATATATATATATATATATATATATATATATATATATATATATATATATATATATATATATATATATATATCTGTTGGCTGTCGGGAGGCCGTGTCACAGTGTGTCGCTGTCGGGAGGCCGTGTCACAGTGTGTCGCTGTCGGGAGGCCGTGTCACAGTGTGTCGCTGTCGGGAGGCCGTGTCACAGTGTGTCGCTGTCGGGAGGCCGTGTCACAGTGTGTCGCCGTCGGGAGGCCGTGTCACAGTGTGTCGCTGTCGGGAGGCCGTGTCACAGTGTGTCGCTGTCCGGAGGCCGTGTGACAGTGTGTCGCTGTCCGGAGACCGTGTCACAGTGTGTCGCTGTCGGGAGGCCGTGTCACAGTGTGTCGCTGTCCGGAGGCCGTGTCACAGTGTGTCGCTGTCGGGAGGCCGTGTCACAGTGTGTCGCTGTCGGGAGGCCGTGTCACAGTGTGTCGCTGTCGGGAGGCCGTGTCACAGTGTGTCGCTGTCGGGAGGCCGTGTCACAGTGTGTCGCTGTCGGGAGGCCGTGGCACAGTGTGTCGCTGTCGGAAGGCCGTGCAAAGTGTGTCGCTGTCGGACGGGATTTCATCTCATTAAGCTTTCTGATACAACTAAACTGCACTTTAAAATTTGGCACACAGTTCAACCATTGATGAGCGGACAATTCGTACACAAGTTGAGTTCCAGTCTGTTAATGTTCCCAAGATAGAGCAGGGCAAAGACAGGTCATGACCTCGTCTCAATGCGACTTTATATTTATGTTGAGACATTGTTGTATGAACAGACCGCACGAGATGAAGAGACAGGTGAAAGATGAGTGCATAAAATAATGAACAAATTAAAGCTCCAAATACAACAAGCCACGCCAGGTATAACAGCACTAAACTGGAGCGAACAGAGGATGAAGCTGCGCATATCGATGCATAGCTTTTTGAATAATGAAATGCATGCAATGCCAAATTATGCCTTCCAATACTTGTCCATATTTTAGGTCGATATCAAGCCTGGTTGCAGAAAATTTGCCCGAATCGTCGCAGGCGTACACACATCGCAGGCGCTCTGGGGGCCACACACGGAATATTGCTATGCTAAATTGGTCAAACAAGGATGATATTCGCACGATGATTTGATTCCCAATGTGATTGGAGTCCTCAAGCTTCACGTGAAAATTAGGGATTTTATAGAAGATGTTTGAGAAGTAAACAAAAAGAAACTTCCATCAACGTGGTCAAGGAAGAAGAAAACTTTCATTTTGTCTTAGTGAACTCATTACCTTTTCCTGAGTGCAATCTGCTTTTAGAATCGTCACCTTCAACGGTTTATCACATATTTTCAGGTACTTTGCCTGCACGGCGATCTTGACCTCGACACGTGTCAATGTTTTATAATAAGTGTCAGATTGGCATATCACCGATATTAAGGCACGAAATCGCATTTATCTCACGACCAGACTCTGCAAATTATGGAGAGGTCCGGGCGACCGACGACACCCCGACATTGAACTACTTGACTTGACATGAAAGGTGCAAAACACAAATAGATAAAAAGCGTAATGCAACTCTGAAACTTCAAGGACGAAGCCACATGATATCGCTCCACGAGCTCTCTT